>LYNE01001153.1:57983-79452 GCA_001662545.1 Rosa x damascena
TGGCATCTACATAATTTGCGGAGACGGGGAATGGACGGGGGTCTGCTTTAACTACCTCCGCCGTATCTGTTCCCCTATTCCACATAACCAGCTCTTAGTGAAGTGTCGAGGGTACACAGTAACTCCTGTGGATCCAGTCTCTGCCCAAAATGGCACTGTAGGCCGCATAGCAATTCGTCACGAAGAAGGCATAGACTCCCTCTGCTGGGCCGACCTTAATGCGCAAGAACAATGGCCCTAAGGTTTTTGTTACTGTGCCTGCGAAATTTTTAAGTGCAAGAGACGTGGACTGGATTTTCTCCCGCTTAATCCCAAGAAAGTGCATGGTCCGAGTAGTGACGACATTCACGGCTGCTCTGGTATCAATCATGATTTTGCTGACTTTGATACCGCTGATGTCTGCCGTAATGTATAGTGGTCGCATGTGCTGGACCATAGCTGGCGTTGGCTTGGCGAAGTGCATGAGTGACCCCTTGTTCGGAATCTCTTCTGTTTCCTGCTAGACTCCATATTCGGCAGGCGTCGCCGCTGCTGAAGTGACCTGCAACGGCTGTACACCTTCTTCTTCTACCCCCACACACTCCTGAGCAGCGACTGGCAATGCATATCTCGCGGGGAGTACATAAACCATTTTGCAAGAAACATCGGCGGTCTCTGCCCCTTCCATGTCATTGTCCAACTCAGGCTTGGATTCTTCGCCCGGGATATCAGTTTGGAATTGCTTAGCCAAACGATCTACCAACAACTCTTCCGTGAGGCCTTTTACCTCGCAATGTGCGAGCTCTTGTGATTCCAGTTCCTGCTCCACAACAACTGGCTTAGCGCTCTCCGGTTCCAAGCGCTCCTCTGAGGCAGAGATGACCATACTTTGGACTTTCTTAGGTCGCCACTGCAAGGTGTCACCAGTTCTTTCCTTGCCCCCCAGCCTCTCAAAGACTGAAGTTTTGACCACTGGTGCTTCACGGAATAGCCGGCGCCTGACATGCGGACGCCGAGTTGGCGAGTTCTCCGTTCGCGCCAGAGGTGACCGCTCTTCTGAGATCCTGTAAAACACACTGGGCTTTGAGGCCCCTGTTAGTGAATCTGTTTGTTTGTTAAAACCACGGGGAGGTCTTAATGGTTTAGCAGCCAACGCTTCCATCTCTTTCTGGTATTGTTCGGGCGATTTGACCAGTTGGGACGGTTTGATCAGGCCTTGATCTAAAGCCTCTAGAGCGCGTTTGGCTTCTCCAAATCTGCGCTGCAGTTTCCGTTTCCTGGACGGGCTAATCTCCACCGCCTTCCCCTTTTCCCTGGTGTACCATCTGCCCTCCTTAATAGGGTTGGCTGACGCTGGTGGTATATAGGGCTTGGTCAGCACATCTGTGCAATCGCTCCTGGACTTTTCCTGTTTTGGACCAACCGCGGCTGCTTTTAGCTTCATGAATAAATTGGAGTCTCTAGGGGATGGTGGTGATTTCGTCTTCTCCCTTTCTCTTGGACTGGAAGGCTGATAGTTCCGTGACGAGGAAGCCCACTTGATTGGTGGCAGGGAGCCAAAGTGAAATGTCTGCTCGACCTCCTCGTGCGGTATTTGGATAGCGCACTCCTCTTTACATCGCGAGCATAAGATCACGGGTGAAGCGTGGTTGGTTGACTCAATTCTACCCCTGGCTGGCGTTTCATCCGCGACAGACTTATCATTCTGCTTGCTCGGAACCAAATCCAGAGTTGTTTTCCGTCGCTGCCGCTTGTTCCAATCCACATTGACCATATTGATCCTGGTATCAGGAAAGGGATCCACGTCAACTAAAGCCGCCGCGGTGCCTGGAGCCTCTACCTGCAAACTACCGTTATTAAGCCATATCTGAATCTGGTCTTTGAGTTTTACACAGTCCGCGGTATTGTGGTTCCACAGATTATGGAATTTGCAGTACTTCTTTCCTTTCAACTGTTCTGGGCGCGGAAAAGGCCCAAAATCAGTCTTCACCATCTTCGCAGAGATCATAAGTGTATGTCGCGAACTCCGGCTTGGTGAAGGCCATTGATTTAAGCTTAACAGGCTCCTTTGAAATCTTCAACTGCTTCAAAGACGGGCTCTTCTTCCCGGTTAGCTCATAGGCTGCTATATCATTATCCTCATCCTCTTCATTGTCCTGGGCCGCTTCTCCAGTATTGTGATTATAATAAGGGTCGTAGGTGGCCGGCTGGTAGCTCAAGGCCGCTATAGTACGGTGTTTACCTGGCACGTACGTCCCTCTGGAAGCGTTCTTCCTCGCATCTGTTTCTCTGAGGAGGTGCTCGAAACTGCCCACCTCTGTGATGAGCTCTCCCATTGACTGAATCATGCTGCCATGCTGCTTCTTTCATTGTCGGGGCTCCAAACCTTTGACCGCCAACTTGACTAACTCCTTCTCGGGCAGAATGACATTCAGTTTGGCTTTCTGGATTTGAAAGCGCTGAAGATAAGCGACTGCCGATTCTGTAGGCTGTTGGGCCATCTGGGTGAGAGAGGCGAGGTCTACTTCAGGTTCAATAGTCCCAAATGTCTCACGGAAAAGTAGTTCCATCGCCAGCCAGTCCGTCACAGTCCCTGGTCTGAGTTTAGAAAACCATCTGAAGGCAACGCCCGATAGCGAAGTGCCAAAGATCCTGCACTTGAGGATGTCATCATTCTGGTATTGGCCACATTGTACCCTAAACCTGGCCAGATGAGTCGCCGCATCTTCAGTGTCCTCCCCTGAAAAAGTAGAAAAGATAATGTTCTTATAACCTCGGGGGAAAGGTGCGAGCATGATGTGTGGCGGGAAAGGTCCTTCATAGACCTCATCTGGCTGGGCTCTAGGGTTTGCCAATCTGATCATCTCCTCTACCTCATCACGTCTTACGTAATCTGGTCCCGGAGGCGGAGGAGGTGCCATTGCGGCTCGATGGGTAGCTTGCCCAGATGCTGCCTGGTTTGCTATCGCTGATCCTGCCCCAACATGCACAGTGCGGGTAGTAGCCTGTTGCTGGAGCGTTACTGCAGGCAAAACCTCTTCCTTCGATAGAGCTGTTATCTTGACCGGGGCGCCTGTCTGGTCGAGCGCATAATAACTCCCTGGCAGTTCCTGATAAACTACTTCTGCTCCATCGCTGTCGTACTGGACGAAAGTCATAGATTTCGACGCAGTTCCTGCGCCCTTCGAGACTTGGTGTTTCTTGGTGGCATGTCCGCTTGATGAGGTAGTCTTTTCTTTGCTGCCATTCATAACCAAGGCTTGTTCTTTATTCTTCACCAGAGCAGTAGCGACAGTAGCTGAGGAAGACACAGCATTTTGGTTAGTCTTTTCGCACTGATTTGGTGGCACGTACTTGCCTGAACCGGACGGCTGGCCAAGAGAGCCAAGGATAGCATTAGGATCCCCTAGGGCTTTATTCAGTACATCTCTCGCCTGGTTCAATTCGGCTCTCTGCATGGCCACCTCAGTTGCCAAGTTGGCCCCGTCTTTGCGCAGATCTGTTATGTTTGACGCAGTCTGCTTGGTATGATCCACTATAGCGTCCAAAATTTCCTTATGACGCTGATCTTGTTCTCTAGCGATACCTGCAGCGTGCGCTTTCAAGGCACTTTCTGACTGTGTGATCTGCTGCCGGGTACTCTCCGTATGTAGAGTCATCCACTGTTTAATTTCGCGAAGAAGCTTTTCCGATTTTGCGGTTTCCCTGGCAAAGTCGGCATCCATCTTCTTGCGATGGTTTTCGACGTTCTCCATGATGATCGCGAACTTGACCTCAGCGGTCGCTCCTTCCAGAACAGGCTTCGAGACAAAAGCCTCTTCTTCTCCGCCTCCCACTGTAGTGTTGACAGTGGCGGGAATAACAGACTCGTTGGTCTGATTGACATTGACGCTCTGACCCTCAGCAGCGGTCGAGCGATTCTCACTTTGTGCAGTTGACATATCGGGTGATTGGGGCTGATGAGAGAATCGTTGTGTCACTTGTTCTTCAGAGAGACCACGACAGTCCGCATGAGAATGCGGTCTGTAACTGAAGGTCTTATGCTTTGAGCAGTTAGTGTAGCCCTTTTGGTAAGGGTTATCGCTAGACTTCCCAATGGTTGCGTTCACAAAGAAACACTATTGTGGTCCCACTGGGCGTGCCAAAATGTTTGGCTCCAAAACCAGTTGGCTTGCAAACTGTCTCTTTTGGGCGAGTGATTGCGCAGGCGTGCCAGCACCGCGGGGTGCAGTCGTTGGGGTAGTCCCTTGATCTGACTTTTTCTTCAAGCGCTGTGGACGAGGAGAGCACCAACCTCGTCACAAAGTTCTTCTCTTGCCTTTTGGGAAAGGACTTTTGCCTTACGGATAAGGACTTTGGTTGTGATCTCTTTGCGTTCACCGTATCGATACTCAACGTTGTAGGTTGAGCAGAGCAATCACTGGGAAGTTGTGAGAAAGCACGGGTTTTGCTAAAGCGTGACTTTAGCTTCGCTGGGTTGCGAGGGCGTTACCCTTGCTTCGCTGGGTTGTATCGGTGGCAGTAGTACTGGCAGTCGGCTCGCGAGGAGACTAAGACTGGAAGCATGGTCGCCGGGTTTCAACGAGGTTGAAGGTTCGCTCCGGGGAGGCTTTGTAATCGCTGGGATTAGTTGAGTTGAGAGAGGTCCTTTCTTTGTCCTTGAACCCTAGTATTTATACCTAGGTCTTCGACTGTTCCTTGCTACCGAAGGATTATTGATTGAAGCTTCCTATTCAATCTCTGCTACTCAACTCCAATAAGGTTTCGTTTTCCTTATGGATTACGGAATGGGCGAAGCTGTAACCCAAACCCAAGTAGGCTTATTTTTGGGCCGCAGTTATCGGCCCGCTACGCTAAATCCACTAAAGGATCTTGCCAAAATTACTTTTGGGCTCAAACAAACTCAACCTACCGCTAGAGTCAAGGGCTACTGCCCTGAGACAAACGACGAAGGCGTCAACCTCGACAGGGACCTCCTAGAAGAGAAACAGCCCAAGGCCCATTTGCACAATTTGCAAAACAAACAACGGGTATCGCGTTTCTACAACGCCAGGGTCAAAGCCCGGAACCTCCAACTGGGGGACTGGGTAATGAAGGAAGTCATTCCACCGCCAACGACACTTTGCCCAACTTGGGAAGGTTCATACAAAATTGTGGAAGTCATTAGCCCCGGCACCTTCTACTTAATAGACAAGGATGGCGTCACAACAACCCACCCTTGGAATACCGAACACCTTCGGTATTACTACAAATAGTCATGTCACTACCCAAGAGCATCTTGACTTAGCTAAATTTTTGCTCAATATTTAGCTAAGGGAAGCTACCCAACGGGTACAACCCTGCTTTTAGTAAACGCTGACATATCAGCTATCAATGAAACGAGGAATTATTCAAACCATTGTCGCCAAGTCCAAGCACAAGAATTAACTGGCAACGAAAACAAAGTTCGGCGGACTACGTCCGCTACATCGTGCACTTGGAACAATTTTAATTCCTTTAATGTTTCATTGAGTCAAAAAAAAAAAAAAAAGCAGTCAAAACGCTAGCGGTTCATAAATATTCAAACAATACAGTAGACAAACACATCCACACTTTGCGAAAATTTCAAAAGCAAAGTACCAACTATACATTAAGGGTCAGGACTCCCCGCCCAAGGATATTGTCGAATTACAAAAAGCCTTAGCGGCGTTAAAACAAAAAAAACAGAAAGCCAGGCCTCAGCGGCACTACAAAATTAGGAGGTCTTCATGGGTTCGGCGGAGCTGCAGCGACATTCTCGCCCTCCAGCGGCGGTTGTTGCTTGGATATCTGGCTCGTCTGGTCGGACCCACTAGCAGTGGGACTTGGCGTTATGATGGTACCATCAGCTCGGGTATGGGCAGCCAGCTAGCCGGCACGAGAGACCTCGGACTAAGTGGGAGGTGGAGTTCGCTAAGAGTCATCCGCCGGATGCTCACCACTCTCTCTGCTACCTAAGCGGACACCCTCAGCCTTAGTGGGAACCACACCACTCGTAGGAGGAGCTTTTTACCCTGACGGTCCAGCGGGTTGGGAGGCCTTAACCCAGTCGATGGCGCCCTTTTGGTTCAGCAACTCAATGTTAGCGGCGGCACCAGCCTTCGCCGCATCAGTCATTGCCTTCTTGTATTCCGCCGACTGCTTGAACGCCCCCACGGCTGCAGCCTCAATGCAGCTCATATCCGCTACCCGCGAGCAACCTCAGATTCCAGCCTCTTCACCTCGGCAGACTTGTCGGCAGAATACCGCTGAAGGATCTCAATCTTCTTGACCTTGGCCGCTAATTGATCCTTCATAAGGGCGATGTCCTGCTCTAGCCTGGACACGTGGTCATTCCGCTTGAGGTCCAGCTCAATGGCGACAGACAGCTTGCTGCGGGAATCCGCAACATCACACTCTGCCTTGGTGAGGTGCCGTTCCACGTCCGCCAACGTGTCTTTGGCCTCACCCAACTCCCGCTGGAGACCTTCAATCTCCTCTTTTAGCTGCCGCTCAACCTTAGGCTGGCCTGATGCGTCAAGGAATAGCTCATGCAGCCGACAGACAGATGCCCAAACGCCGAACTGAATGGCGACTGCTGCAGTGTTGTCGGGCGAACGGTCCCATCTAGACCACCGAATCCCAACAGCTCACAAAGATGAAAAAGGAATTCCCTCTCTGGATCTGTCAGGAATTCGGCGTAGGCGCCAAAAGAGTCTAGGCCGCTCGCCTGAGCCTCCTCGGCGACAGCCACAGTCACCTTCGGCGGGGCCTGTTTAGCCTTCTTCAGCTAGCGGACCCCGATGATCTCCTCTTCTTCTTCTGCCTCTTCTTCCTCTGTGTCATTTTGGCGACGCTTCCTCTGAAGCACAGCCCATATGGTTTCAGCGGCGGCAGTCTTCGATCTCTTCTCCGGCTCTAGCCCTGCAATGGTGACTGTTCTCGTCGGCGGCACCACCTTCTCCTTCTAGGGCCCACGCCGAGTAGTGGGCATCCTCTCTTTCTGCTTCACAGGTGCAGCAGGGGCCTTGCTCTCGCCGGCAGTCCCTCCATCGACACTAGCCCCCGCCTGAACCACGGGCCTGCCGTCGGGGCCTAGATGTGAGTGGTGAGGCATCGACAGCACCACGAGAACCTCGGACTGGCTCAGCGCCAGGGTCTGGGGGTCGACGGCAGTGTGCTGGGCTGCCAGCCCAGAGGCGTACATGCTCTCCAGGAAGTTATTGACCTCGGCGCGGTCCATGGCTTTAGTAAAAGCGTCTCGGCTCGCTCTATTACCCGGCGGAGAATCTAAAAAAAAAAAAAAACCGACTTAGCTTGTTGCATACAAAGCTGGAACACACAATCAGCGGGAGCTACTTACCAAGGGCACGCGTCAATTCTTGATCGACTAGCAGCTCCCAACCGGTGAGCAGACGAAGGTTAAGCAAATTTCAATTCTGCCAGCAACCTCTGATCCTTCCCACGCGACACTCTTCCTCGCGCGTCAGGTTATAGCGCAGGCCCGCTACAAAAAAAAAACAACGTAATCGTTAGAACAGAATACAGGAGTTATCATAAAGCAAACCGCCAGCTTTTGCCAGCGGAGGCCGGCGACAACCTCGGATAGGCTGGAACTCCGACTTAATCCTGAACGTCGGCGCCCCATCATTTGAACCCGCTTGGTACTCCCACACGGAGGTGGCAACACAGAAGGTTCCCCGCCAGGGAGACATGGAATCCTTCAAGTTCTCGATCAGTTTCGGCGCTCCCTGGCGGCGGGACAGGTTCACTTGACCGCTGCAACCTTGGCGCTTCACATACACGAGTTAGTAGAAGTGTAGCACCTCCGCCACGGTTGGACCCTCACAGCCGGACAAGCGCCATAACGAGTTGAGCGCCATCAGCAACTGCCACATGTTAGGGCAAATTTGCCCAAAGGCAAGCCCAAACTCGCACACCAAAATTTGAAGATTTGGCAGTAGCCGAAATGTAACTCCATGGCGGAAGATTGCGTCATGCACGGCAACGTGCCCCGCTGGCAGGATCGACGCTCTCTCGTCCTTCAGCGGCGGTCGCAGCTTCACTACGCCCGGCAAGCTGAACACCTGCTTCAGATGGTTGACGGCGGCCACAGTCATCCCTCCTTCCGCCTCATCCACTGCAGTACCATTACTCAGAACCCAAGCGGACTCTATCTCTTCCCTGCTAACTTCTCCCCCGCCAGCAGAACCACTAGCGGCGCTGTTGCTCACCAACCTATCCTCACGCCTATTACGAGCGGCAACTTCCTCCCCTGCCCTAGAACTCTCCGGACTACTGACACGACCCATGGCTACTGCCCAAGGTATGGTCTGTAGCGGCTCGGGCAGTGAGGTTCCCGCATCGACAGACGGACTCAATGAGTCAATAAATATCCTATCCGCCACCCTGATCGACACGTCAGACCCAGAATCCTCAATGCCCGAGATCTCTACGACGCTAGCCATCACAAACCCTAAAACCCAAACCAGTCAGTTCACACAAGATCTAAGCTAGCCCTATGTCAGTTTCATCTAAGAACATCAAAAACACTAGCCCAGAAAATGCCAAAACAAGAACAAAACACACCCATACACAAACCCAGATTCGACCATCTACCAAGTCCCTAAACCCCAACTCTGTCAAACACCAAAACCCATCCCCAAAACTCGCTTTACACCCTCAGAACACACCGGGGAAGAACATATTACACCCCAAATCGAAAACCCAGCAACTGACAGAAGCAAACACACAAAATCCAATAAAACAGGGATGGGATTCAGGCTACCAACCTCAAAGATGAAGACTTCGGTGTGGTCGAGGGCGTTCGTCTTCGCTGCAGGAGATCTTCGTCCTTCAAAGATCGATAACTTCACGGAACCGTAGAAATCTTCTTCTCGGGTACTCGGATTTCAGACAAAGCTTGGAGACAACGATGGTGGGTAAAAATACAAAGTGTTAAACCCCCACGTTTTCCCTCTCTTTTATGTCAACATCAAAGCAATCCAGGTCGTCAGCTAAAAAAAGACGCCAAACAACAGCCGAACATGTGGCCCACGATCTCAGTTAATCACCGGATTCACCGAGGCATCGGTTACAAAATCAATAATTACTAGCATTTATGGCGAAGCGACGGGCGTGCTGCGAAGACTTCATTCCACACGCTAACCCAGTACATGCTAGCCACGTGTCGAACGCCGTCATATGAAGCGTCTATCCAGGGTAACCAGTGAAAAGAAAGATCACCAATCAGCAAGATTGTCTCCACCAGCGGAACTTCTCCCTTTTCATCTTGCAAGCGAGATAGTCTCCGCGAAGCGCAGCACCGCTAGCGAAACTTCTCCCTTTTCATCTTGCAAGCGAGATAGTCTCCGCTAGGCGCAGCACCGCTAGCGGAACTTCTCCCTTTTCATCTTGCAAGCGAGATAGTCTCCGCTAAGCGCAACACCTCTAGCGGAACTTCTCCCCGTTGCACCCTGCAAGCGAGATAGTCTCTGCTAGAAGCAACACCGCTAGCGGAACTTCTCCCTTTCCCTTGCAAGGCCGTCACTGTTGATCGCAACGCCATTCACTGGGCTACCGCTAAGAAATTCCCGCGACACTGCTGGCCACTCACTATCAGCAGAGGGACTTCCGCCAACGGCGATTCCCGAGGCAACGCCACACTTGGACAACGACAGCAAAGCGGCGTTGCAGTCAAAGCATGATCCTCCAGGACAAGTAAGGGGACACATCAACACAGTCTTCGACCGCCCTGATCAGGCACGTTGACCCCGCCACTTGGGTATCAAAGATTGGGCTCGCTACCCAACACCCTCTGCTCAGCGCAGCTCCCCTCAACAAACAATACACCGGCAAAACGAGGTCTATCTTAGCGGGGGAGTGGGGGACTCCCTGGGGGCCTAGCAGGGGTCCACCCGAAAGGGTATAAAGCGTTTGCTCAGTGACTCCATGATTGACAACTCACTGACGCTAATTATGCTTTTGCAAGTCTAGCAGAAGTAACGCTTCGAACAGCTAGGCAACTCCCCAACCAAGATTGCCGTCCTTGACTGGGGACTTGGGGGACTTGTACTTACATAGGCATTTGCAAGCATAATTATCTATAATGAACCACACTCATGCTACCGCCAGCGGTACCAACTCCCGCCA
The DNA here is from genome assembly GCA_001662545.1 of Rosa x damascena. Classification (NCBI taxonomy): domain Eukaryota; kingdom Viridiplantae; phylum Streptophyta; class Magnoliopsida; order Rosales; family Rosaceae; genus Rosa; species Rosa x damascena. The sequence goes on from LYNE01001153.1 coordinate 68,112, forward strand.
AAGGAGTAACCTACGGGAACACAGCCAAGCAGGCTACCGCCTGAGCCCCGGCTTACCCCCAGATCACCGGTCACGCCCCGCCACTCGCTGCGCCAAGATAGCATCAGAAGCTCCAGAAGCTGGGAACTGAAGCACATTAGTCCCACATCGAAAACATGGAAAAGATCAGCTCTGTCCTCACTTATAAAAGGTTCTCTCCTCTCTCCTCATTAATTACTCATTTACTACTTACCTACTGTTACTTTGTCAACATAAATACATTGACTAACTTAGGCATCGGAGAAGAGAAGACAGCCCAACGCGGTCTCCCTCTGACGCCCTCTATATTTTACTTGACAGGTAGCGGAAGCTCTGAGAATATCACAAGTAGCGGTCCGCCCATCGGACCAACATTAAGCTAGGTTTAGCTACTGCTGAACTTTAGACATTAACAGCTCCAGTGCGCCCCCTACAAATGCTCCTACTTGGACTCTAAGAGGCTAGATGATGGAGTCGGGGCAGGACCCGAAGCTACAGTTGTTGATCCGGGCGACGTTGGGGTCGTGATGGGAGAATTCAGCAGCGATTTTGGTCGGCAGCGATTTCAGAGGGGGTGATGAAGGAGAGTTTGGATCACCGTTGAGGGTGTCGTTGAGGGAAGAGGTTGTGGTCGGGACGGTCGCCGAGGGTGTTGAGGACGGAGCGGGTCTGGGCGACTTAGGAGACAGCGTGGGTCATGGCGGCGATGACTTTGGGGTCGGAGAGGTGGGGCATCTAGATGAGGAGGTCTGAGGATGGTTGCTGGGGTATGATCAACTGGGGCTGGCCACGTTTGTGTGTGAGTTTGTGTTTATACTAAACAAAATGATGAGCCAAATTTCTTGTTTTGTATTTTGCTTACTGAATGGTTCATTCCGCTTGTTTTCTGAGTTTCTGGTCATGTATATTTTTGGTTGATGGTGTTGAAAGCATAGAGTCCTCTCATTGATTGTGGGGTTTTTGTCTTTGTGAGTTGCTCTTGATTTCAGTACTCTTGCTTGGATGAGTTTATATTTGGAGTATTTGATGTGTTTTGGTATGCATTTGATTTTAGTATGACAATCTAAGTGAGCTAGTAGTGGGGATCGATCTTGGGAAGTTTCTTGAGAATTGAACAAGGGAAGGACTGAGAAGAAGGAGAGTTTGTGTCTATACTTGTATGGGTATTTTGGGAATTTTCCTGTGAAAAGGTACCACGTCAACACCTTAACAGAGAAAATTGACGGAATAGTGACTGAATGGATCGATTTGATGAAATTGGAGAGTGCAAGGACTTTTCTGATTAAATTAAAAGTGCAGGGACTGAACTGACGAACCCTTAAAAGTACAGGGTAGTAAGCAGAATTTAATCCTTATATTTTTAAGTTGATTGGGAGATTAGAAATGAGAACAAACTAGCTAGACAGAGTAATAATCATTTATTTAAGTCAAGTTCTACTAGAAGATACTTGACCATTGAAGAGACAACGAGTAATTATCTTGTTTTGCATTTGGACTGTATTGGTTGTGTTTTTTGTTTTTATTTACTAGAAAATCTATAGAAGTCATTCATAATAAAGTACATAGAATCAATAAAAAGTCTGTTGCTAAAATCAATGGTCTTAAGAAATCAATAGCAGTCTATCAACTTTTTAAAGAGTCTGTGGACTTTTCAAAAAGTCTGTCATTTAAAAAAAAGTCTGCACAAATCCAAATACAATACACCCCCTTAGGTTTAAATGAAGGAATTTTGTCCATTTATCCCATTTCTAGGGATTTTTTTCCCACTTACCCCATTAAGTTTTTTTAATTCCCCTATACCCAAAACACTCTAAGGAAGTCTTCTCTAATAACCCATTAAGTTTTTATTTTATTTTATTTTAAAACTATTTTACCCTCACTCCTTTGTTACTTAGAGAGAGAGAGAGAGCCAGAGTCAATGAAAGAGAGAGAAATCATGAGAGACTTCGCAAGAGCCTCGTCGCCAGAACCCGACCACCGGCCGCGTGATTCCGGTCATCAGCTGTGTGCCCACCAGACTTTTCTGAAAACCTCCCCAGAGGTCTTCAAAGTGGTCGTCGGAGATCTTATAGGTCGCCGGAAAGATTTATTGCCCCCAATAGACGTCTATTGCCTCCCAATAAAGGGGCAATAAGCCTCTATTGACCCCCAATAGACGTCTATTGGGGGGCAATAGATGTTTATGAAACCTCACCGGAAGTCTTCAAAGAGGCTGTTGTAGATCTCATATGGGGCCGGAGAGGTTTATTGTTGTAACGCCCCAAACTGCACCTCACCAGCTTGAGTACGTTACAGTGCTGCGAGTCTCTAAAACATAAACCGAAAATTCAATTTACATTCTAGAAATTCGCTAGGCATTTGTTCGAAATAAATTTTGACAAAAATTCGCAATGGAAGCTTTTAAATTCTTTTGAGGTGAAAACCTTTCTAAAACTTTAAATTCAAATGTTCGTCTAGGACTTAACGTTGCAAACAACCGAGGAATAAAGGACTTAGCATATAACAAACAAATTGTGACAAGTTCCGAAAATACAATTTTCAGGAACAAGAATAAGATTGGAACCCAGAACCTGACTTCTATTGAAATCTGCACACCCAGCTCCGTCCGCTCCAATCTCGTTTCCAGTACACAGTACCTGCAACCACACTGTTGTAGGGGTGAGCTTTCGTCCTCGCTACTCAATAGGGGCTTCACCCGACTAGGTTTGAAAACCGACACATAAGATAATAATTTGGGATCCCAGTATGAAAAAGTTAGACCATTTCTTTAAAGAACGAAAAACTTTAAATATCTTTCAGACTCAAAATCAAATGCACGAAACTCAAAGAAATGCATAATACCTGATGGCCAGTCCCATGGACCAACTACACGGCCTTACCTCAAATAAAATCATCACCAAGTAAGCGTAGTGAGAGTGTCCACTTACACCATATCACCTAGAAATAGTGCCACACCTCAAAGGATGTCAGAAACCATTCCGTTCATACGGCCCCTCCGGAGGTTTAGGGGATCGAAGCCCAAGGAATTGCTATGTTCCACTCACTCTCAAGCCATCAATAACCAAACCATGCAACTCAAATATGCATAAACATTTAATTCAAAACTGAAAACAACTAACCGAATGAGTCCCGAGTCTTCTACCTGAATTCCGATGCTTTAACCTTTTACGTTGTCCGAGATTCACGAATCTTCCGTTCCTCGGGTAATTGGAAAACCTAGATTCTGACATAATTAACGTTAATGATCCGTCGAACAAATATTTAAAGCCAACCTTTCCAGGTTTGACCAGGATTGACTAAGGTGTGACCAATCGTAGTAGGTTCAACAATGAACTTAAATAATCGAACATTCACTTGAAATTACAGTACCGATCAACCATATATTAATTTCTTTCACTTTCTATCAATTTAACATATGCACACGCATAGAACATGTTTCCAATTTCATCAACAATTTATCCCAATCCCCTTACACCTGGTCTTTTACTTCCATTTTGTATCTTGTCGCATAGTAATTCAATGGAAATTACTATGGACAGCCAAAACTTTCTAATTCTTATACAGGGTGTGCCCAAAACTTCTAAGGACACCCAAAATCATAACTTGTCCATTTTCCAATTATTTCACAACCAAATTTTCCAGCATAACAACAGACATGCAACGCAAGCAGCCAATGTCAGTCCAAAATCTCAATTCAAATATCCATTCCCAAATTTACTCGCAACAACTCAAAACACTATGATCAAGAGAACATAACAAATCCGATAACAAGTCTTTAATTTCACAATACCAACCAAACTCAATATGGACAATTCCACAGCTTCCGATCACTAACACAAGAAAAAAAGGGAATCCAAGTTCGAGATTATACCTTAGAATGCAAAAATTGACTTTGATCAAGCCAACCTCAGTTCCCAGAACAAAGCCTATTGATCCAAACCCAGTTTCCCAGCTTCACTGCCGAAGATGAACTAGTATCCAGGCCTCAACGTCCACAACCCAGTACTCTTCGAAGCTTCGTACTCTCATTTGTGGTCAGCTTCCTCCTATAGATGCAACCAAGCCAAAACGAAGCCGGGAAGAGCCCGGAAAGCTGCCGGTGTCGAGGAAGTGCAACAACCCTAGACTAACCCAGAACGCAACCCAATCAAAACTCAATCCAAATTGAAAACTAATTACACATACTTGAAGAGCATGACAAGGAGAAGAGGTTTTATACCACAGACGGCCCAGATGGTGGCCGGAGGCGCCGGAAATTGCAGAGGTTGCCGGTGACGGTTCGGGCTTCTCGTCGTCGGGTTTTCTTCTCCTTTCAGTGCTTGGATGATCCAAGGACACAGGGACGTAGGCGAAGTAGAGATGAATTAGTGGGTGCCCGCGCGCAGTCGTGGAGTGGCCAGACGGTGGAGTGGCGGCCGGATTTGTAGACCCCCGTACTTTTTCTTGTTTATTTTAATTTGTCGTATAGCGTATGAAACTACATATTCGTAAGGTACACAAGTATTCGCGCATAGGTTAAGACTTTGAGGCCATTTTAAAGGATCAAGAATTTAGAAAAAAAAAATCCAATTTGGGTTTAGGAAACTATTTTTAAAGTATCGAGGCTTAGGACAAGCCCGGTAAATTTTCCCAAAAGGATTCGGTGAAGTGTCGGAGAAATAAGGATGTTTGAAGATGTATTTTCGGATTGGGCTTAAGGGAAATTAAGAGAAAAATAAAATGGAGCAGCCCAAGCCCACTTGGCCCAAAAGGAGGGGCAGACTGGACTTTTCACATTCATTAATGGGAGAGGTATTTAAGCATCTCATTCTCGAAACCCTAGCCACTCCACCTCATTTTCTCCCTTTCCTCTCTCTCTCTAACCTCTCGCCAGAAATCGCCGCCACCGCCGCTGCCGCCGTCGCCGGAACCCGGATCTCAACCAAAATTTCCAAATTTTCTCCTCTTCCTCCCCTCTTTCCATTTCTCCAACCGAAATCAAGAAATTTGGCCATCCAACCCTCCAAAAACCCTAGAACCTGAAGCTAAATTGGGACTTTTTGTGATTTCCTCTTTCCAAGCTCAAATCAAGGTAATATCACTCCTAATCTAGCCTCTATTTATCCGATCTATACCTATTTCTTCCTCAATCCGAGTGTTTGATTTCCATTTTAATTTTTGGTGCATGAACCCGATTTCTCCTTAAACCATGAAGCTAGGCTACGGGTTTGGCAAGGATTTGTGGTAAGGATCTACCCATGCAACCTTGTTTCGAGATTTTTGGTTGTGATATTGATGTTGGACGGATTTGTAGGTGAAGAAGGCCAAGGAGGAGGATTTGGCCGTGAGTTTTGAAGAAGAAAGGGTAAGGAATGGGTTTTGGACAAACCCTAGAATTTTTGGAATTTATTTGGTTGATTTTGATTTTGATTTGTTGTTGTTGGAAAAATGGTGAAAATTAGATATTTGAAGATGGTTTATTTAGTAGGATTCTATTAGTCTAGTTTTCTAAGTGTTGGGATTTTGTGTTGAGAATTTTGGTGATTGTTGTTGTGTGATTTTGGCCAAAAGAAAAAGAAAAGGAAGAAGAAAAGAAATGTGTTTATTTTGGAAGAAAAAGAAAATAAAGAAAATGGAGCAAAAGTTGGATTAAATGAGTTTTACCGTGGTAAAATGGTAAAAAGGTGAAAAAGGTGAAAGTAAAGGTAAATTCAGTAAAAATAGAGGTAAAAAGGTAAAAGTGAAAGTGTGGAAGTGAAAATCACGGTAAAAATAAAAAGGTGAAAAAGGAGGAGTAAATGGGTAAAAGTAAAAGTAAGACTTTATTTATAATTATTTACTTATTTATTTTTAATAAATAAGAAAAAAATGGTAAATAAAGGGTATTTGGTCAAAAGTCAGAAGTTAAAGTCAAGATCAAAAGTCAACTCCGAGAGTTGACCAAGGTTGACCGACCTCATAACACGAGATGATCGACTCGACTTTGGTCGCTCAGGTTGGCGATAGTTTAGCGGAGCGATAAAGACGTTTTTCCTTTTTAAGAAAGAAGTTAGTTTCCCAAATTGGTAAAAGTTGAAAGAACTAATAAATGGTCTTGTTGAAATAAAAGGATTTAGTGTGCGTGATTACTTAAAGTTGATCACGATGTTTACCTGGATAATTACTTACCAACTAAGTAATGGTTCAGGAAACACGATCGTTAAGGAAGCTTGAGCGGGAAGCATCAAAGTGTGGAATACACCTGCATTTTTCAGGTAGGGTGAGCTGTCTCTTCCTTGTTAGAGGCTTTTCGACATATGTGGAATGCTCTAGTATAATATTATGTTGCCTGCAAGTACTTTTTGGTTGTTCATTAGTCGATGCCTCGTGATACCTGTGATACTTTTTGGTTGTTGATTGTGAAAACCGAGGCTAGACTTGCATGTTGAGATACTGTACCCTTTGTATGTTTGTGTTTGTGACCTGAAAGTGAATGGGACCTAGATGCGTAGATTCCTAGGGATCCCATGGTGTCGATAACCGTGAACCTCGGGAGGGGGCTGTGCTCCTATTTTTACAGACAGTGAACCAGTCATAGGAGACTCAGAGCCAGGAAATGGACACTTTCGCTACTTGCAGTCACAAGAACTACAGAGTAGTTGGCTGGTTCTAGAAGGATGACGAACCAGGTCGGTCACCGATTTATTTTAGTTTTAGCCGGCAGGTAAGTATCTCGGAGCTCCAAGTTGTGTGAAGCATGCTGCATATGATTTCCTGAAACGAAACAACTATGATTGTTTTTGTTTGCATTTGTTTTACTCGATTTTACAAATGCGCGCAACCTATATTCTAGTAGCTATGTTTTACCTATTAGTTTTCAAACCTAACTAAGGTTGGGTCGGCCCCTATTGGGCTAGCGAGGACGAAATGCTCACCCCTACATTTCAGGTTACAACGAGGTCATTTCGGACGATTTGGATTAGAAGTGGGTCGTTGGCCAAGTCCGTGTGTTGCTGTTCCTATTGCTTGAAGTTCTTCCCTGTTGGTACTTTATCGGTTTACTCTTTTCTCTTTCAATGTTGAACTCTGTGAGGTCCGCCTACCTGGGAGCGCGCCTCACCCCCTTTGTTTTATTGTTATTGTTGAACTCCTTTCATTTTGGTTATGATGTAAGCCCTAAGGCATCACAGTGCACTTGCCCACTTTATTTTGAAGCATTTCCAGACTTGTTAATTTGAATATTGGGTTGTTGATTTAAAATCCTTTCTCAAAAGTTTTCTTGGTCTCCTATTTTCAAAAAATTGCATTTTCTAAAGGCCTTGTAGTATTAAGTTGGTAGGTGTACGGTACGTCTACGACGTATCGAGCTCCTATTGGCTTAATATTTACGGCGCTATGGTATACCCATTCGGGTCGCCACAGGGTTTCCTTCTCGGGTCGGTGGCGTCCGGGTCTGGGAACTCCTAGCTCGCTCTCTTTCTCGCGCATCTCCCAGATCACCTGATCTGGTCCAGCAGCTATATAAGCCTCCTCTTCTTAATATCCAACCCTTCTGATCAATTGATGGAATGATGGATGGCTGGGATTGCTTCACCTATTTTCTATTTCTTGATTTAGTTTCTAAAATTCCACAACTTCGGAAAATGGCTATAAATAGCTCGGGTATCCGGAAGATGAGTTTGCTATTTCCACAAACTCGCCGTGTCGTGTACTTTATCGTCCAACTCTTAAATCGAGGATTTCACTTTGTAAAAATTTCTGAAAGTTTCCTCGAGCACTTAGATGATTATCGAGATCGTTAAAAAATTCCTCGCACGATCAACTAAGCTCGATACATTTTTCTGGGGTCTCACAATTGCCCCCTGAATAAACCTGTATTTCCCCCAAATAGATGTCTATTGCCCCCCAATAAAACTTTCGGTCGCCGGAATGGGAACTATTCTCCGTAAAATTAGACAAATAAAACTTTAATTAAGGAAAAAATGAGAACGTTACATCAATTCAAAACATCTATTGTCCCTTAATAAAAATGCAGTAGGTGACCTAATTTTGTTGGATATGGAGATTCACTTCCTAGGTGACCTGTATTGACTTTTATCGTCCATTAGTATTGAGTACCATGATTAGAAGGAGGTGGTGTAGTAGTGACTGGAGGATTAGATGCCAAACCGGTAATGACCTAGTTTTGTTGGATATGGATATTAATGGGGTCGATCCTACGGAAGGGTTTTGTTGTGAAAAATAGACATTCTAGGCCGCCAGGTTCTCGGACCTTAAAAAGAAAAAGAAAAAAAAAAGGTCCTTGACCCAAAGCACTAAAATAGACTAAAACTATCCCGCTTACCCCAGCAACAAAATTTTATTCCTACTAACACAATTAAAGGTAAAATGATAATTTTACCCTCGATCTAATTAATATATTACAAATGCCCCTCTCTCTCTCTCTCTCTCTCTCTCTCTCAAACCAGCGCACAGCCTTCAGCTCTGGTTTCTAGTCTAGATGGCCTGCAGCGAGACGAGGCCAACGATGATGTCGATGGAGGTGATACATCGGTGATGGTGTAGATCCAATAGACGACTTCAAACGCTGCTTCGTCATTTCGCATCAAAACTACACCGAATCGCGCGGCGACGACGACCGGGCATTTATGGTTGACGAGGAGCTCCGGCGCGAGGTCCGCCATCACGATGTTTCGATCGTGTAAAAACTCGCCGTCCCTCTTTAGATTGAGATTTGACTGTGAGACTTCTTTGTTTCAATGGTCTTGGAGATCTGATTGTGTGTGTTTGTATGTGTCTCTTGTGTGTTACAGGTCGTCGGAGTTGAAGGTGAAAAGGACAGAGGACGGAGCTTGAAGGCAGAGCAGTACAGTCAGTCAGCAAGGAACACTTGTCCTGGAACCAGCCAATCTTGTCCTTCAGGGCTTTGTTTTTTTGGGAAAATATTCATTTACCCAAATTTGAGCTACACTAACCCCATTTATCCGAACATCTTATAAGATTGCCCAGTTACCCAACAAATTACATATTTTTTGCCCTAATATTAAGTTATTTTTTTAATTAATTTTTGTTTATTTTTGGGAAAATTTTGCCCTCTCTCTCTTTGTCACTTAGAGAGAGAGAGACTTCCTCAGACTCCGGTCACTGGTCGCCGGACTCCCAAAAAATTAGTAATTGGTAGTTGATCTTGATTACCAAGACCCTCCCTAGAATTCTAGAAAGTTGACAATAATTATATATGCGTTGACACCACTCAGATTAACAGGGATATTAATCCCCAAACATACAATCAAGAAATAAAGATGCTATGATATCCAATGAATGATTTACCTTTAAGAGCTTTACAAAGATCAATTGGATCTTGATCTTGTATTCTAATAGCTTTAGTTTTCACCTCAAACACTCGCATATTCCTAACTTCTAATCTATGCCTAAGACTATAAGAGAATGACAACACATAAAATTCTCATACTAACAACTCTCCCTTAAGATAGTTTCTTTTTTTCCCTCTCTAAAGGGGTAATTTTTTTAATGTTTATCGGAACTCTTACTCGATAAGAAATCTTGAGAGAGAAAAAGAAAAAGAATATAAAGTAAACCATCTTTCTTGAATCTGATTTTTATTGGAACTCTTACTTGATAAGAAACCCTTACCCCTTGAGAGAGGAAAAGAAAACGAATACAAACCATCTTTTTCGAATCTGTGACTTTAATTCTCATTTAATTTGGATTCCTTAATAAGCTGAGTCTCTGTCGTTTTCTTTTCTCGAGTTATATAAGCGCGCCTCTTCGGTTTACACATTCTCTTTTTACGAAATGGAAAAAGCAAAAGGACTTTCACTGTGCTCTCTTCATCTTCCAATGCCTTCTTGATCTTATGAAAAGGGTTCATCGAGCGGGTGACAATCTTGTTTTGTCTTCATGATCAAGTAGGATCAAGAAGTGAGTCATTGAGTAAGAGACTAAAGAGTAGTAATGGGGATGAAGAGTAAGGTGAAACAGGAACAAGTTCCAGAGACAAGAAGCCTTGTGGATTTGGTATTCTCTTGGTCTATAAGGGATGTTCTCAATGAAAACCTTTACAGAAATCAGGTTTGTCTGCGTAATTTCCTTCATGTTTTTATTACAATTTACAAGTACTTCTTCTTGCTTAAGGCCCAGTTCTCAAAAAGAAAAGTAGCTGTCTTAACTTGTTTAGCATCAACTACTGAGAAACTACAAATACTAATGCTAATTCTTTTCCTTCCTTTCATGGTATCCTAGCTTGGGTTAAAATTTGAGTTCTTTGTTTGTTCTGTATTGCAAATGTATGCTTTCATTATTGTAAAAGAGAATGTGTCAAAACTTTCAGCGTTTTTTTTTTTCCTCTATTAGTAAGATTTAGTTGAAGTCTACAATCAAAATGGTTGCAGAAAAGGTCATATTGATATAGCAAAGTAATTTTCAGATTTCCCTAATAAAATAGTTTATTAGCTCTGCATTTATAGTAAGGTAAGTTTGATTCTACATTGACAGCACTTCCAATAATATTGGCTCTGCATTTTGAGTCAATCCAATGCCACAGTAAGGTAAGTTTGATTCTACATTGACAGCACTTCCAATAATATTGGCTCTGCATTTTGAGTCAATCCACTAGTGGCATTGGATTGACTGAATTAGTTTGAACTTTGAACTTTGAAGTGCTTATCTTTTGGTCAATTTATTTCTTTCCTTTGTTCACTTAACAGGTGCAGAGGATCCCCGACACATTTGTGACATTGACGAGTTACAAGAAATCATTCATTCCTTCACTTGTTGAGGAAACTCATGCTGATTTACTATCGAATTTGTGAAATTCTGACAATCGAAGATTCAGATGGAACTCCTGGTGACTTGCTTTACGATGTAAAATATCAGAGAGATACAGAAACTGATGAGAATCACAAAGGACTGATGTATGAGCCACAGGTTGGAGATATCATTGCCTTGACTAATGTTAGACCAAAATGCATTGATGATTTGAACAGGCCTCCAAGGTTCTATCTAATTGCTTATGTTGATAAAGCAAATGATATTGAAGAATTTCCTGATGATCTCCAGTTCAAAATACTATCATCGAAGCCTATCAACTATGGAGAACCAGACATGCATAAGAGCAAGAGAGAGACACTTTTTGCTGTCTATCTTATGAACTTGACAACAAATCTCCGTGTATGGAAGGCTTTGAAATCAGAGGGAAATACAAATATCATTAACAAAGTTCTGCAACCCAAGTCATATGTATATATTTATATTTGGAGACTCATCTAAATTTCCCTCGTCAATTAATTTGTCTATACTTTTCGCACTGTCAACATATTTATCTTCTTTTTTTTTTCCCTTACAG
>LYNE01001154.1:20875-31556 GCA_001662545.1 Rosa x damascena
TCATTGTGTGTGTAAGACCAAGAAGTGATAGGTATATATAGTAGATGAAAAGGCTTAGAGATATTATGCAAATTTAATAAGATAATTATTGGAATATCGTAACTCCTGTAACCTTAATATGCCATAATATTATGAACATAATGAACATAATGAACTAGTAACGTTTAAGCATAAATGTATAGTAAATAGTTTTTCAAAGCATTGGAAGTTACACAAAGTATTTTGAAATACACAATCAAAATTTCCGACACAAATGACTAGTAAATAGGTAAATTTAGGGATGGGGCGTAACAACAGTAAATAAGATGCATTCACACACTTGAGTCATATAGTTTATTTCAGCTTTCTTTTTAGGAACATGAGTCTCTTCTTTTTTCATATAGGTGATGATTGACTCTTGGATACCATATTTTATTTTATTATTCAGTATTCAATTATGCCATGTGTTCTACTCTTTGTTGAAGCTTGACTTGTATACGTAAAATTTCAACTGTGGGACTTAATGCAATTTTCAGTTTCTTGCATTACATTAATTTTTTTCTCAATTTGGTGATTTTTGCTTTGTTATTTTCCTTTTAGCTTGAGACTTACAAGATTTGTCATAAAGTTTAAGAAGCTCACATTTACTTTTGAGAAAATAAACTTTGATCAAAGACTTTATCTTATACATAAAACTTACAAAAAAAGAATCTGTAATGCTTTCTTAGGTACCCTACTATTGCTGCATAGGATCAATGAGAGTATTATAATTTTGATATTTCAGTTTTTTTATTTTTTATTTTAATTTGAGAATTTTTTAATGACTTTTGTTTTTTGAAATTTCTCTAAGGAAATCTCTTGTCACCAATCTTTGTCTCCATTCTGAACATATTCATGATTTTTCTACGACAAGGCTAGTCATCATCAGGGCATGGTAGTTTAACCGAAGACGATACTTTTGTCCACTATTTAGAGAGAATGTTAGAACAGAGAACCACTTTGTTTGAGAGGTGACATGTGATCATATTGATGATGAGGTCTGAAAAGTCTTATGTATATGTATCCATAATGATGCTAGCAGTCTAGTTTTAAACAACTTCATTATTGTTCAGCAGGTCATCCTATATCCAACACATCAAACTACAAGAGCATTAAGACCACAATGAGAAAGGTGATTAACAATAGAGGAACATATAAAAACTCAGTAAGAAGTTTGAATACTTAATCTTACTTCCTACTTTCTTAGCTCTAGGTAATATGTATAGTATTACAAATATGATAAAATTAGGGATGATAAATCATGTAAAAATCAAGTTTTGTTATCCTATTTTGTGTACGAATTTCTTTTACAGTTTAAATTTAAACAAGTCTAACTTCGACTCAATTTTTAGTTATGTTAAGTGATCGAAAAAAAATTAGATCGACAAAAAAAATATAATAAAAATAATTTTACTAAGGTCATCATAGTGAACGAATATGTTCATAAATCACACACAAGGCATGATAAATTATCAGAAGAATATGGTAAATAAACAAAATCGATGGAGCTAGAAATTTCATAGGGGGTTAACTACCTCTAGTAAATCATGGATTCAATATTTGAACTACATGGATCCTCTCTCTAGTTCTCTTTCCATCTTTGTTTTCATCTTGGATTTTATAAGCATCAAAACTTGATCATCTCCAGCTTCATACTCTAAAATCCAAACCAAATTGATTAGAGGGTACAAGATGATGAAGATTATAACAATCGGTAGGTTTAGGTTAGTTTAAATAAAAAAGTGGAAAGTTCTAGAGAGCTAGTGATTTTTGGAAAAACCATGGGATAAATCAGGGTTCTGGCATGTTGTATTTGGTATTTGAAAGTGGCAATCTTATATGTCTTTGGGGCTATTCTCTATTGATGTGGCGATCTTATCTACTTCACAGTTTGGGACAATCATGTTAGGTATGAAATTTTTTTTGCAGATATTTTCCACTAGTACTACATCTCCATTTTGTTCATATAGTAACAAATTAATGTGTGTGGTTCAATATCTTTCTTAGCTAGCCACAACAGTTTGTTAATTCGAATCTTCTAATTCATATTTTGATATGCAATTTTATTCTAACACATTCATGAATCAAAGTACAAAGATTTGGTAGCAATTATATACATTCACACATAAACAAGCAAAAAAGGAACCAGCATGCAGAAGAACTTGTAATTTATCCATTGTATATGTAGAATAAAAGTATGATACCACAATACAAGTATCTCTACTCTACCTATTGTATAGGCAAGAAAAATGGTTGGACCTCCATTATCGGTAATAACAAAGTATAGCTAAGGTTACCAAAAATGACATTATTATTACTAAGGCATCCTATAATTGTTCCATAATGAGGCTAGTAGCTTGAGGTTGTAAATAAATTTAGATAATTTATGAATTTCGATATAAGAACATTTTTTCTTTTTAAATATCTCACTAAGGACAAAAGATGTGTGTACTAAGGGTTAGTAAAGTGATTACTAAGGCGTCAATAAATTGTTGTACATGGGATTAGTAACTCTACAAGATAAAAACAAATAGATTGGGAATAAATAAAATATAAAACTAATAAAAAAACTATGATTTATGGGCTAAGGCCCTAAAAATAACACATAAATAACAATAGATAAAGTATGCCCAAAGTAGATAAAAATTATATTACCATTATATGTAATGGCTAACAATAGCAAAGCTGACACAACAATATATGATTTCAAAAGATAGAAACAAATCGAAAGAATAAACTTATATGAACTCGGGAAGAAAAATACATACTTGTTGATCACCAAACATATTTGCGATTGGAATTTGATTGATCCACCCCCAAGGCCTGATTCTGTTGCAATCCTTGAGACTGAATTGCTTGTGCCCTACTTGTGAGTAATCAAATATGGAATTAGTGAATAGTACTAATTTCCATTTGAATATTTCTATATTAAGCTTCTTCCTTTTTATTTTAGAGGAATACAGCTTCTATACCAGATACTCAACAGTTAAGAAAAAAACCCTAACGCAGCTGGTAGTGTTGCAGCCTTGTGTGCTGCCATGCGCCACTTATTAGTAGTCATTTCTGATGCTTCAATTCAATATTATTGCGTGGAATTTTAGAGGAATAGTGAATAACGAAATGCAGTGCGCTCTGGTCGATTTGGTATAGGCTAAATGACCTAGTTTTCTTTGAAACCCTAGCGTAGCCAGGGTTATTGGAGTCATTTATGGTTTGAATAAGGTATGCAGGTTGTATTGTTTACTCTCATAAGGAAGACTCACAGGGACTTGTACTCTTTCAGATGGTTGATGTTCTAGTCACATTGCAAACTTATTCTCCACATCATATTGATGCAGAAGTAGGAGTTTTAGGGTAATTGAAGATTTGGAGATTCATTGGGATTTATGGGTTTGTAATTAGAAGCTAACGCCATTGAACATGAGAATTGATCAAAACCCTCGCTTTTGATGTCTCACTGCCGTGGCTTATGGTGGGCGACTTCAAAATTACTTGTCAAGGAGATAAGTCTAGAGGCAGACAGCGTGTGGTAGTGCCTATGAGGTGTTTCAAAAACTCTATGGTGGAGGTTGGTTTGCTGGATATGGGATATTATGAAAGCATGTTTATGTGGTCTAATAGGTATACCAACGAAAGATTGGATAGAGTGTTCAAGTGTGCGAAGTGGAGGAATTTGTATTCTTGTTCCAGCGCAGTCACTTTGATAGCCCTATTTTGGTGGAAGTGAGTGCTGACGTCTTCAAATATGGCCTACACCATGACGCTTCAGGTTCAAAGAGATGTGGTCGTAGTATCAAGATTATGTATATATTATTATTAAGGGTTAGACGCTGCCATTTACAAGGAATCTTTTGGAGCAGGTGGGTTTGAAGATTGCGGAGACTGGAAAACATTTAATGGATTAGCAAAAAGGGGTGTTTAAGCATGCTAAGGTTGAAATGAGGTTGATATAGGAGAATATGGATGTGATTATGCAACAAACATCTTTTGAAGCATAGTATGAGGAGCAGCGTATCTTACATGTGAGATAAAGTGAAATACTTGTGCAACAAGAGACATATTGGTGTCAAAGGTCTAGTGTTTTATGACTAAAGGAAGGAGATCTCAATTCAGATTTTTTTTTCGATAGACGTGCCTCTGATAGAAAGTGTTGAAATCAGATAAAAGGTTTGCAGTGGTGTGCTCAGCCTGAAACAATAAAAGCTATTTTTTTTGGAGTATTATGAGAATACATATAGGGATGAAGGGGTGGATGATGAAGCTATTCGGGAGGTATTGGCAAGAATAAGTTGTAGAATTGTGCCAAGTATAAATGAGGCGTTGTAAATGCCTTACACCAATGAGGAGATTAAAAAACCGCTATTTCAAATACATCTATCAAAGAATTCAGGATTGGATGGTATGTCCCCATTTTTTCCCCAAATATTGGGATACAGTGGGTACAGATGTATATTTAGCAGTGAGGAATTTTTAGGAAGTGGATGTTATCTGGCAAGAATTAAACTTTACTCATATTGCGTTGATTCCAAAAGTGAAGGATCCTCAAGATGCATAATGCACGCATAAGCCAATTTGGTTTCGTATCCTGTACCGATAAGGGATACAGGTACGACACGACTCAGATACGCTCGTATACTCGAATCTTGATTTGGATATGTTCGTATCCCATGTTGATACGTAAGTGTGTAAATACATCGTATACGTGGGGGTAATATTGACTTTTTACTTTAAAAAAGAAAAAGAAAAAGAAAAAGAAAAAGAAAACAAACAAAAGACCCAAATCGAGAGAGACCTAATCTCAACGCTGCTTTGTCATTCTTCTCTTCTGCTCTTCTTCGCAAGTCGCAACCACGCCTATTCAGACTTCTCCTCTTCTTCGATTTCGCTTGGAGCTTGGAGCTTCAATCAGACTCGCTTCGGGTACATTCTCACTTCTCTTCTTCTTACCCATATGAACTTGTAAGGATCTGATGGTTTAAGAATCAATGCAACTAGGCCCTAGTAGTAGAATTTAAGTACTTCAGTTATGTTATGGACATGAGTGTTGACCTGTCCCACATTTGTTCTCATATTTGTTGTGGCTACTTGCTATAATGCTATATGATTTCTGGAAATGTTGAAAGGAACAGACTGGTTTAAAACTTCAGATATGATGAAACAGAGCAAAAGGGTTTGGTATTTGGGGGAGGCACTAGGCCTATTCTTGTATTCTTGCAACTAAGTTCAAGACTTGCTTCTCTAGTTCTCTTGTATTCTTAAGCATATGCGTCTAATGCAATCAAGATAATGACAACTTTATAATTATTCTTAATGTGAACGGGACTGATGCACTCAAGAGAATGACAAATTTATAATTATTCATTTATTCTTAATGTGAACAGGACTGATGGTGCTATCTTAATGTTATGATTGTCAGTTGAATTATCGGTTAATGTTATGATTGTGATAATGTATAAACTGTGAATATGGCATTATACTAATTTGTGAATTGTGATCGATTATGTATTTTCCAGGAACCATGAGTGATGGAGGAACACCACCTACTAGTTCTAGTGCTGGGTCCGTTAATGCCGGTGCTAGTAGTGGAGCTGCTGATCCTGAAAATGAGAGAATAGATGATAAAACGCCATTGTGGAAATTTATGAAGAAGATACAAAAACAGCAAGGTGGAGGATGTTGGAGGTGGCAGTGCAATTTCTGCAAATTGTACTACACCGGTTCATATACTAGAGTTCGTAGTCATTTGTTGAAAGAATGAACAGCGGGGGTGGCAATTTGCAACAAGATTACTCCTCATGCCTTTACTCAGATGTCCAAGTTGGTGAGAGTATGCAATGAGAGATTAATGAATGCAGCTCCTAGACAAGTTCCTCTACTATCATCAGGACAGCAAGGCGGGAGTTCTACCGCTAGTAGCTATGGGATGAGTTATCATGCCTATACACATGCACTAACAAAAAGTGACGGTGGAAAGAAGAAGAAAACAATTGTTGGTTCCATTGAAAAGGCCTTCCAAAACTCAGCTAGAGAGCAATGCGATGGTGAGGTTACAAGGATGTAGTACATCGATGGCTTATCTTTCAATCTAGCTAGAAATCCACACTATCAGAATTCCTACATTCATGCTTCTACCCTTCCAAGCTACATTCCACCAGGCTACAATGCTCTAAGGACCACAATTCTTGCAAAAGAAAGGAAAAATATTGAGCATCATTTGGAGCCAATCAAGATTACATGGAAAGATAAAGGAGTGAGTCTTTGTAGTGATGGTTGGTCTAATGCAAAAAGAAGACCATTGATTAATGTGATAGCCACTTGTGAGAGTGGTCCGATGATGTTGAAGGTTATAAACTGTGAGGGGGAATTCAAGGATCATTCATGATTGTAGACTTGATTATAGATTCCATTAAAGAAGTGGGTTGAGAAAATGTAGTGCAAGCGATTATCGAAAATGCTCCTGTTTGTTCCAAAGCCGGTGCCTTGATAGCAAGTAAGTATCCTATTATTTTTTGGACACTATGTATAGTGCATACTTTGAATCTTACTGTCAAGAATATTTGCGCATCTTCATTAGTTGCAAGTAATGCGGATGTGTTTGATGCATGTTGTTGGATATAGTCAGCTTCTGAGGATGTTAAGTTTATCAAGAACTTCATTATAAATCATGGAATGAGATTAGTCATGTTTAATGACCATTGCAATTTGAAGTTGATTTCTGTTGCTCCCACAAGGTTTGCATCTACGTTAATCATGCTAAAGAGGTTTAGGCAAATCAAAAATGGTTTGCAACAACAGATGGTCATCAATCCAAAAGTGGGATGATTACAAAGATGATGTTAGGAATGCAGCTTTTGTAAAGGAGAAATTATTAGATGAGTGGTTGTGGGATGACATTGATTACATCATTTCTTTTTCTGAGCCTATCTATGAGATGATCAGGAAAGCAGACACTGATAGGCATTTTCTTCATTTGGTGTATGAATGGTGGGACAGTATGATTGAGCAAGTGAAGAAGGCTATCTATAGGAAAGAAAGAAAGCAACTTCACCAAGAGTCTCCATTTTGGGATGTGGTGTATAAGGTTTTAATGGCTCGTTGGTCTAAGAGCAATACTTCTCTCAATTGCTTGGCACATTCATTGAATCCCAAGTAAGTATAACATGTGTTTCCCTTTTTGCTTGTTTGTTTAATCTTTCATAGATTGTAATGTGAATTACACTTATTCTTATTTTATATCTAGGTATTATTGTTTAGAATGACTTAGTGAAGATACTAATCGGGTTGCTCCCTACAAAGATTTAATATTACAAGGGAGAGGAAAAATTGTATCCTTAGATACTTTGCCAATGAAGATGATCGAAGGATAGTTAACATAGAATTTGCCAATTTTTCTATGTGTATGCAAGAGTTTGGAAGTGGAGATGCTATGAAGGATATGTTTATTATATAGCCTATAACATGTTGGGCTGTCCATGGAGTTTCGGCATCATCTCTCTGAGCCATAGCCTTCAAGGTTCTAGGTCAACCTTGTTCTTCTTCATGTTGTGAAAGAAATTGGAGGTACTTACAATTTCATTCACTCTGTGAGGAGGAACAAGATAACACCACAAAGAGCAGAAGATTTGGTGTTTGTGCATACCAATCTTCACCTTTTAGCTAGAAGAAGCCCAAATTACAATGAATGTGCAACTCAAATGTGGGATGTTGGGGGTGATGAGTTTGATTCCTTGGAAGAGTCTAATGTTGGAAGGCTTGAGATTGCTAACCTATCACTTGATGAACCACAATTAGAGGGCATTTTGGTTAATGTTGATCATGAAGATGAAGACCTTGAGGATGTTGTCTAAGTTGAATGAAGTTGATAGTTGTTGTTAGTTGTGTTAACCTTTTATTTGAACCTTTGGATTGATAATGTTTGATTGTGATAAACTAGTACTTTGTTTATGTTTCATGTTTTCTTTTTTCTAATTATAAATATATATATATATATATATATATTTAATTGAAGCATCCTTCTCGTACCCGTATCCTATTATGTTTAAAATTTGCCTTATCCACGTATTCGACTGTATTGTATCCGGGTACTCGTACCCATATCGATGCTTCTAACATAGTTGAAACCAATTGCACTTTGTAATATGATGTATCAAATTAGCTCAAAGATATGGCAAATAGGTTGGAAGTATTTCTACCATCGATCATTTCACCTCTACAAAGTGCATTTATACCTAGACCTTTGATGTTAGATAATACCTTAGTAGCTACAGAGCCGGCTCACTTGATGCACAAGTTGCCGAGATAGGCAAATAGATTTTTCTCATTGAACTTGGACATTATTAGGCATATCATAGGTTAAAATGGAGTTTTTTGAAAGCTATTTTGCTAGAAAATGAGTTTTGCTTCAAGGTGGATTGAGATTTTGATGAACTACTTGACTACTGTTAGGTACTCTATTCTCATAAAAGGGAGCCTTCTGGTTACATAACACCTACGAGGGTATTAGACAAGGGAACCCTACTCTTTAAGGTGATACATATGAAAAACGGAGGTTCATTGGCATTTGTGGGATAAGATCTGTCTTACTAAAGTAGAAGGTGGAATGGGTGTTATAAACTAGCTATACTTGCAAAGCAAGGGTGGAGATTAATTACAAACCATTCTTCTTTAATTAATTGACAAATTATTTAAAGCAAGATATACCCTAGCTAATTGTTTATTTTGAGTGGTTTGCTCAAACTCTAGCTTTAGTCTTGGATGTCATTATGTACGATTGTAATAATCGAAATTGATCAATAAAATTTCATATACTTATCTCAAAAAAATATTATATAACCTATCCACTAGGTAAAAAATAGTATTAACATGTAATATAGACAACAAGAAGCATCAAAATTTCAACTTATGAAGTACAACTTGCTCGATGTACTATTTAGTATTCTTATCCAACGACCAATAAGGTAAAGTAAAAAAAAAGAAAAAACACCAATAAGGTACATAAAACCATTAATAAGCCTTATGATTTTTTCAAGGGTAAAAAAACAAGTAATCATAGCATATCAACTTGCAGATCATTAATGTTCTCTCCCCGTGAGCTCTCCTTAGGGTTTCTTCGCGGCGGCTGGGTTTTTGTGATCTGAGATGAAGCTGTCGCCTCCTACTCGGGTTCATATGTGGGTGGGAGCCATGGCTTTGCGCGTGGGCTCCTCCTAGCATTGGGGGTCTTCGGCCTCCCTCTCTTGGTTAGCGCTGCTTTTGGTGGTGCCTCCAGTACGGTTCCAGGGTCGTTTGTAGACTGGGCTGCTTCGCCTGGCTGTGGTTCATCTGTCTGGGAATTCTTGGCTCCTACACAGCGCCGTCATATTCTGATCTAGTAGTTGGGTCTCCCTCCGGAGGTTATGGTGGAGGCGTCTTTAGTGGAGAAGCCATTGCGCTTCTTTCACTCGGTGGCTATAGTGGTGGTCGGCGGCGGTAGGGTCCGCAACAGCGATGATAAGGCAGGTCTGAGCCAAGTTGGTTTTGGCTCGGATCTAGGTTATGGGTTTTTGGGCTTTGGGTCCGACTGGAAGGCTATTGTGGAGGTGATTTCTCCAATGGGGACAGTTGAATCTGAGAAGGCTACGGTGGTGGAGGTGACCGTCATGGGGGAGGCTACTCCTATGAGTTTGGTAACTGTGAATCCTGGGGATGCCCCCTCTGCGTAGGGTGGTCCTGGGTTTCGTCGAATAAGTTAGAGTTTTTTATTTTTTCTTTTCTTGCCCTAACACTGTCTAGGTTTGGTTCTTGGTCCTATTACCATAGTGATTTCATTTGGTTGCTTTAGGGTAACCTGCATGGCTTGATATTGACGTGGCCCTCTCGGGGGTAGGTCATGTTGTGTAATCACTTATATTCAAATATATGAAAGGCTTGACGTCCTACTTCAAAAAAAAAAAAAGGGTAAAAAAACAAAATATAACAATTTAGATGTATGATTGAACATATTCTTGCACCACGCATAACCAATAATAATTTATCTATATCAGAAAAAAGTAGAGAACAAGAAACCAAAGGGATAATTTTTTAAGAATGTAACGGACAAGTTGATGACTATGAATACATACATAGTTTTAAATTGTTAAAATTTCAGCCTTGAATTTATTGCATGTGACAGCCCTGTAAAACTATTCCTTAGTTGAGCAGTTTTGATCTTTTTTCCGTGCTTAATATTTATTGAGAAACAATATGTTGAAAACTTTCAAGGGTGAACTTGATAATAGAAAACCAGTTTTAGTGCATTTGTATACTGAAAATTATGCACTTGCATCCTATGTGCGTGAAAGATGGTATTTAGATAGATTGTTACATGGAATTGCTAATTGAACAAGCATTAACACAACATAAATGACTACTTTTATTCAATGATTAATGTTTTATAAGCAAATATTTTTTTGAAATAAAATGTCAAATATATTAATCATTGAAGAAGATTACAATCAGCTACTAAAGCATCTTGAATAAATAAGGGAGGAATTTATGCAAGGTAACCCTCGTAGTCTTCGTGCTCTTATGAAATTTTTGGAAGAATATGCCATTAACTCAGGTCAGGTAGTGAGTAAGAATAAGTCATCTGTTTTTTTTGGGAAAATATGCTCAGCACCGCAAAGTTTTTATTCAGCATGTTTTG
>LYNE01001154.1:38729-74302 GCA_001662545.1 Rosa x damascena
AAGGCCAGATATCCCAACAGCATGAGAAACTTCCCTGGTAATGGGCCTTTGAAAAAGACTCCAAAATCAATGGAACTGTCTTCTATGGCAGCTGTGAATGTCAAAATGTCTTAATTAACTGCTGAAAACTAGAAGTATCAATTGCAAAATGAACCGATTTAAGGAGCTTATTAGATATTACATCATGATACAGACCTGCTAATCCTCGAGTTGAGTTAGATTTCTCCTTCTTAGAACTTGAAGCACTCTCTAACGGTTTTGAAAATAGGCATAGGAAACTATCCCAGGTAGCATTTAGACCAGAATGTACATCTGAATTTATACCCAAGGGATCAAAAACTGAGGCTTCAGAGCTGCAAAGTAATTTATCAGCAAAAGAGGAAAAATGAGTTCAGATGTATCAGTTAGAACTCTTGGGTTCGAGACTGGTATAATATCTACATAAATTAGCTTATTTTTTTGTGCTATTTTTTTTTCTTTCAAGTTGGACTAAAAACAAATGAAAATTGATAAATGGGAATGATGTGGGATTGAGTCTATTAAAAATTCATGCAAGAAAAAAGACAAAGCAGCGTAAAATAGGACTAGATGGTTCATTTTCATTGCAGTATATTGTAATCTATAGTCCTATACATTACAAATGCTGGAGAAAAAGTACCCAAATACAAACTGTTTCTTCAATTTTATGTTCTCATCCTATATTTGCGGTTCTAGATGACTTACTACCAAATATTCTCCATTTTCGCTCATTTCACTATAGTGTTGTATATGCCATCTACTCTCCTCCCAAGGTAAAGTGTCTGCCCAACAGTCTTTCTGCTGTCTTCTAAGCTAGTACATCATAAACTGACAGTTAATTGGGTTTACTACTCAATTATTATGCCAGCCATTGCCATTAGCAAATAGTGTCATTTACCAAATTGGATAATCAAGGCTGCACAGAGAGTATATGCCATTTTCGAATGCCAACTCTATCTCATACAAATAAGCAATTTGACTTGTAGCTAATTGCTTCACTTGTCTATGAGAAAAGTGTATTGACATTAAAGATTAAACATAAACCATTACAGTATGTTCTTCATAATCATTATGACCATACATAATCCAAGACCCAGTTGCCCAATTAAACTAGGAAGAAAAGGGCTGGCATACCTGTTGGATAGAACGCCAAGCTTCCAACAAGTAATGCTGTTGGGTTTTCTGGGAACAGAGAATCTGGGTTTGCATACTGAACGTTTCAGCGTTGGATAAGAGAAGCTGTTGAAGCAGAGCGGAGAAGAAGAACAAAAGGGTCCTCTGACCGTTATCAACATTATTATCCTCGAACTCACTATTGAAGGAACCTCTCTGGCTGCCTTTGTGTTCGTTGTGGCGGTTTAGTTAACGGAAGCGAGTGGCCCTCATTGGTGAAAGACTTGCTTAGCTTGTGTTCGCTATCACTTCGGATTCTCACTCCGATTACATATATAATAGGCTGCCGTCAACACCATTATTTTCCTCGATATTTACTTTTCATTTTCTTATATTTTCTAATAAAACTAGATTCATTTTACTGTCAAACCTAAACACTAAATTTTTTTTGTTCTTCAAAAAAAAAAACACCATGTTCAAGGAAAACTGAATTGGGAGAGAATTGAGTTGTGCTTTCATTGATAATAGAGGTCTCTTTATATAGAGGATTACAAGACATAGATACAGAGTTGTACAAGGAAAGATAATCGTACAATTAATCGGATATCTATGAATATCTCCGAGAATATTTCTAAATCAAAACCCTATTACAACTAGGTCAAGTAACCTAGAGTTTGGGCCGGACACATATTTTGGATTTACTTAAACACTCCCCCTTGTGTTGCCCAAATGTGGTGCTCCTCTCGTTGTCTTATTAAAAACCTTGCCGAGTAACAAAAACTCTGTGGGACAAAAATAACCTTGATCGAAGGGGAAAAAGAGCACAACAGACCTTTCACGTTTCGAGACCATACATGAAGACATCTCCCCCTGATGACAACGGTCATGGGAGTTCGGATAACTTCCGCAAAAGATGCTACCAACATGTTTCTCGAAAGTGGAATTTAGGCAATGACTTAGTGAGCAAGTTTGTCATACTGTCCTCAGATTGAACCTAGTTCACTTTGATCTTGAGGAGAGTCTGTTGTTGCTGATTGTCCTTGGTGATGTCGCTTTTGATGTAGCCTTACTTCGTTTGTTCAAAACAAGCAGCATTATCCTATACGCTCGTAGGCTCATCTGTGGTAGACTTCAAACCACAATTGTTCGAACATGCGTAATTATGGATCCAATCCATATACATTCACGAACCTCTTCGTGAAGAGCAATAGTCTCTGCATTGTTCAAAGATATAGCGACTAGGGTCTATTTTGTAGACCTCCAAGATATCACGGTCTTACCCATGGTGAACACATAACCAGTTTGGGAAGACTTTTGTGTGGGTCAGAGATACCTAACATCAGCAAAACCTTCCAAAACACATGTTGTTTTGGGATAGGGATAGTGGACGCAGGCTAGTGTTGTCGGCGTTCCTGGCGTGTGATGGGTTCGAATCCATCGTCTCTTTGTAGGGATAGAACAAGCTCATATCAATCGTACATCTCAAGTACCAAAAGATATCTTTTACACCAATCCAATGACATTGCGTTGGCGCAAAGCTAT
Organism: Rosa x damascena; assembly: GCA_001662545.1. Classification (NCBI taxonomy): domain Eukaryota; kingdom Viridiplantae; phylum Streptophyta; class Magnoliopsida; order Rosales; family Rosaceae; genus Rosa; species Rosa x damascena. The sequence continues at coordinate 41,403 of LYNE01001154.1, forward strand.
ATCTAGCTAACAAGTTCATGGCAAATGAGATGTCCGGTCTTGTGCATTGAACTAAGTACAATAATGCGCCTATTGTACTTAACTAGGGCATTTCTGCCCGTAGCGCATCTTAGTCATCATCCTTGGAACGAAGAGGATCATTTTCAGGATCAAGACTGTGGACGATCATGGGGGTGCTTGAAGGCTTGACCTTGTCAAAATGCCTAAGCATCTATCAACACGATGCTCAAGTTCCAAACCGAGACATAATCGTGTTCTCCCAAAATCCTTAATCTCAAACTCGAATTTCAAGTGTTCAGCGGTTTTCCTTAACTTTTTAAGGGCTTCCAATGAAGATCATGTCTAACATGAACCGCGATAGAATCCGAAACTTGTTATGAAAACGCGCGGGCATATCCCTTCCCAATCAAGTAGTCACTTTAGTGAGCGTTTCAACCTTATTGCAAATGCGTTCCGTGGTCTAGAGCCACTTGACTTGGGTAAATGAAGTCCACTATGAACCTTTATGTATATTCCGTATCTAGATCTCCATAGAGATACGTGTTAACCACATTTGTAAGCTGCATGTTCAGTTATTTGGAAACTACCAAACTGACAAGGTAGTGGAGTGCAATGGCATCCATTACGAGAGAATATGTCTCATCGTAGTTGATTTCAGGGCGTTTTGTGAGAAGCCTTGTGCTATAAGGCTAGATTGCCATCTCTTTTTCTCATCAAGCTTTCTAACGAAGACCCATTAGTCAATAGGTTTTATGTTAGGAGGTGTTGGCATCACTGGCTCGAAAACCATCCTCTTTGTTAGAGAATTCAACTTAACCATGATCGCATATTTCTATTTAGGCCAAATCTCTCTACGTTGGCATTCATTCATCAACGGAGCATGGTTCGATATCATCAGACTCAACAAACTCATGCGCAACTACATCATCAATTATGATGGAGATTCTATCCCACATCTCATGTACATTAGTGTAATTTTCAAAGAGCGCTATATTCTCATGAATAGATTCTGACATTGAGGCGTCTCCCAATGATAACCATAATCCGAAAGATTATCATGAGATGGATTTTGAGTCTTGATGATAAAAGGATTGGAATGTTTCAAAGTATCATTCGAACTCAAGGGCCTCCCACGCATCCTAGCTGGGGCCATGACCTGTAATGCCATACCTACCTCCGTGTAGGATGGCGCTACGTCCTCTCGTAGGGACGTACTTCCTTGTAGGCATATTTGTAGCAGATGTGTGATCTCATCACTTTAGTAAGGATCGAGATGAGACATAGTGGGGACAGACCACGACAATTCTTGTCGTTCTTGCTGAACATCTATATTCTTATCTCCCCCTAACGAAGGGAAGACTGTCTCATCAAAGTGACATCCGCAAATCTAGCGGTAAGGAGATCGCCTTGCAAGGGCATTAACGGGTGGACAATTGTTAGAGTCTCAAATCCAATTGAGTTGCCTATTCGTCTATAAGGACCCATCATAGAGCACTGTGGCGGCGCAATTGGTACATAAATGGCACACTCAAATATGCATAAGTACGATATTTGTACCCAGTCACCAGCTGTAACACAGAGGTAGATTGAGTGGCAGTGGGTCGTAGATAAATTAGCATAGCTGCATGCGATATTGCATCACCCCAAGCGGATATGAGGAGATTGGTGTGCATTACCAATGTCCGGACTACCATCGTAGTCGTTTCCGTAAGACCATTTGGGTGTGTTCATATAATGTCCAACATCAGTCCCAATGCAATAACTAAACTCTCTAGCATCGTCAAGTCCAATTGACGGAATAGGATGATCTGGGGAGTGAGCTCGTTGTTCTATGATATGTGCTAGGAGTGTAGCATAAGCAGCATTACAAGTGGACAATGGCACAACACGTGACTAGCGTGTTTGCGTGTCAACAAACATCATGAGATATTTAAACGTTCGCAAGTTGGTTGAACTAGTCCACAGAATCCCCATGGATTCTATGTAAGAACATAATGAGTATTTTTATATCTTTTGCATAGGACGGTCTCAGTCCTAATTTCCCTACGGAACGGGCTTTGTAAAACGAGCGAGAGGCTTTAGAAGCAACCAATAAGGATTTTGGTTGGGCCTAAGCGTCTGAAACGCTATTTGAAGCAAGTTGGTGATTGTAGCATCACCTGGGGCACCATCACCATGATGGGCGCCATCCATGGTGTCATGGATAGGGACTACGCCTGCCCTAGGCTGGTGGTGGATGGAGGCAGTGCCCTAGGTAGCAGCGTCAGTCACACTTAGTCCAAGAATCAACTTTTGATTCAAGCTTCGTTTCGCTCGAAAGAAAGGATGTCCATGTGAAGTCTTTAATAGACGGATAATCATATCATGACTAGGACGACCTATCCTGTCGTGACAAAGCCAATATGTGTCTAAATCCAAGAGATCTTCTCTCATAACTTCATTGGATTTAATTGCTCGAATAGTGACATAGAGTCCACTAGAGAGACACATAAATTTCTCTAAGATGCGCCTTTGTTCGCAATCGTTAGAGGTATTGCAAAGGAACACATTTCCGTTCTCTACATGAGTTTTTGCATGGAATCCGTTGGCTATTCATAGGTGCGATTTTCCCTAGGAGCGTAAAGAGTTTATGTGACAGTAATAAAGGTGCCATTTGGCAAGGGGAACTTGGGCTATTCCATGTCCTTGAATTAATACTGATGGCCCAGCCATCGTAGTAACAAAGTCATATGCTCATAATCAAAATGGAGTCATAATGAAAAGAACTCAAGATTTTATTCATAAGCCAACGGAGTTACATCATTGTCTCTATGAGTAAAGAAAATCTAATCCAAAATGCTAGCTAATGCAAAACAATGGTAGTCGTCTAACTTCTTTCAGTAATTCCAAAATAAATGTGACCAGATGAGTAGAGAGATGTCGGTGGAGCAAGGTTCGCTTAAGTACCACTAGTCTCAGAACCTTCCTAGACATCACACTTGCTTTGGGTGAGCCTTCTTTGAAGAAATATGAAACCATTGGCATTTACTACAAAATTATATGGCAATTGCCTATTACATCTCTTGGAAAAATAAAGACTTAAATAGAATTGGCGATCTATTGATCTCAGCCAGATTTGTAGTCTTTAACCCTTCGCTCTAGATCATCATCTTGATCTTCTTGTTCCACATCGTGAGCTTCTCTTGCTTCACAATATGCTTTGTAGGAGGTGACAATTTCTTCACGAGCTCTACAAATGTGTGCTCAATGACCGGATACTCCACATCGAGAACATACATCTCTTTTCTCAAACTCCATTTATTGAGGCGCTTTGAAAGCGTCATTTAGATGGCTCTTAGTGTTGGTGGCGCCACCTACATGGCCAAAGGTGTTGCCTCGCTCTCTCTTTCCACGTTGACCTCTTCGATTTCGTGTTCGCTTATTTTGGCGGTTACCTTCCCAAGTAGAGCAATTATATGGACCAGAACGTCCATAAATATCCCTAAGATTAGGGTTTTGCTCTTGGCGCCCTCTCTTAAGAGAGGGCGTGACTATAATTGGATTTCAGAATATGCTCTGTTTCCACGGATCTCAAATTATAGTTCTTCACAAGGATGTTGTCTTGCTTTTCAGCGACATTCATAGCTCCAATATGAGCTCATGAAACCTTGTGATTCGTTCTGAAGTAACATCGATTCAATAGATCTTAGCAACCATCAATGTAGAGACGGGAAAGGTAGAGAGAGTCTTCTCAATCAACATCGCATCTGTGACCTCTTTACCACAAAATTCCATTAAGGATTTAATGCGAAGTGCTTCTGAGTTGTAGTCAAGAACTGACTTGAAATCACAGAAGCGGAGGCTATGCCATCTCACTTCTAGGTCAGGAAGCAGGAAGTCACGGACGTTGCCAAATCTTTCTTCGAGTGAGACCCACAACCTTCCGGGGTCTTCTTCATTCATACTGGAACGAATCATCCATATGACGAGTCATTAGGATGATGACTTTCGCCTTATTTGCCTCTAAGGCTGCTCTATTTGCTTCCAAAGCTTGAGCTTGCTCAATAGTTAGCATGTCCTGGCTAGGCTCGAGAATCGTATCTAGGATTCCATCGGCCTTGAGATGCTGGCGGACATCATGAACCCACCTGTGATATCCAGAGCTAGTTGTTCCCAATAGAGCAAAGTCCAATTTGTTTAGGTTACTCATCCTGAAAGAGAACAAGAAAAAAGGGTTAGTTTCAGAGCGGAAAAAGCTACCACAAAAAGATATAAAATTTCTGAGCGTAACCGCTTCCAAGAAATTCAATTCCAAGAGGTATTGGATTAGATTGAAATAATGACGGAAGTGGTCGATCGTAAATTCTCTACAAACCCTAAGTTTGGAGATCTCAACATGCTCCAAGCTTGGATTGAGCACGAACCCCCACATTTCGGCTTAATGAGGTCTCCTCTGTGATGAAGAAAGGGGAGTAGAAGAAGGGAGTTTGCAAGTCCCTGAGAAAAATAATAGAAATTGAATTAAAAAAACGGGAACTTTTAGAAAAAAAAAAATACCTCAAAATAGGTCACCGGAAAATTTGACAGGAAAAAGTCGTAGGAAAGTTGACCGAAAATGGTCAACCGATGTTGACCTGTGAGCTTACATGGCAGTGGGTCCCAATGATGATGTGGCAGTGGGTCCTGGGGATAATGTGGCAGTGGGTCCTAGGGATAACGTGGCAGTGGCACCCAGTGATGACGTGGCCACTGACACTGATGTTGTTAGCTGACGTGGCGGTGGGTCAGGTCTGTGGGCTTCTGGGCTTTTTCTTCTTTGGGCTGGGCTGCTTCTTTTTTATTTCTGGGCCAAGCTTCTTCTCCCCTTTTTTTTTCTTCTTTTCTTCTCTTTTCTGCCTGTTTTCGTGTAGTAAGGTTTAGTTGCCGGTTCAATATCTTTTAGGCCAGTTTTTTTTTTTAGGTGTTTCTTCCTGTTCCAGAATCATTGATTTGAGGAGCTTCTTGTGGAGAAATTTGGTAGAAATTGGAGGTCCGAAAGTTGGTGAACCAATGGAGTATTTGCTGCGGGTGATTTGGAGCTTTCGGTGGCCGGTTCGGTAGTTTTCCGGCCGGTTCCGGTGGTTCCGCCGCCTGTTCTGGATTCCTGGGGTCGAGGGCTTCAAGTTTTGTGGTGGAGGCAGAAAAGTATCAAGATTTTGTATTCGGATTTAGGGTTTTGGCTATTAGGTTTTAGGGTTAGGACATCGTGCTGATAACATGTTCAAGGAAATTTGAAATGGGAGAGAATTGAGTTATGCTTTCATTGACAATAGGGGCCTCTTTATATAGAGGATTACAAGACATAGATGCAGAGTTGTACAAGGAAAGATAATCATACAATTAATCGGATATCTATGAATATATCCGAGAATATCTCTAATTCAAAACTCTATTACAACTAGGTCAAGTAAGCTAGAGTTTAGGCTAAACACATATTTTGGATTTACTTAAACACACCAAAGTTTTTAAGGAAGATTTTTCGGGCTACCCTTATAGGCCTAGTATGGTAAAATTTGGCCGGTCTCTTAACATACGCTTCACACATGTCAATATGTTTTCGTAATAATAATAAATAATAATAAAAAAAACTTGAAACCATGAGCACACGGATGAGAGGATTTCCTCTTTTTCAGGACAGATATTGTAATTTTTATTATTTTTATTAATTAATTTACTATTGTACCTTGATTTATAAATATTTTTATGTTATAGTGTACTATTATGTGAGGGCATTTAGGGAAGTTTAAAAATTTAACCATGTTAAGGGGAATTAGCTTAATATACAAGATTGTGTAAAAAGCTGTTTAGCTCATAAGTTAAGTAACAAAAAATGTTTGTTAAAATTTAATTAACCAAGTTATTGCGCACAAAAGTTACCATTAAACTGTTGCATATAGAAGTTAGTGCAATGTAGCTTTTATAAGCTAAATTCTACTAACAGCTAAATTAGCCGTTTCACAGTAAGTGGACATTTATTTTTAAATTATTAAGCATGTAGTATTATTTTTCAAATATTAATTTATTGCATTAGACTTCTGGTTACCAAGTCCATGTAAACTCCTAAGCTGACTATGCATGTCACCTCAACATCACATCATAACCATAGGCCCCACATAAGCCACGTCAGCGAGTTAACAAACTCACTTAACGGAAGACTAACAGATTTGACATATTAGATCAAAATTAAAAGTGCAGGGGTGTTTTTGATTAAATTAGAAGTTCAGGACCTGAATTGATTTTAGACCTAAACCACAAGGTGATAATCAGTATTTCGTCCTTTTTCGATTTATAAATAATTTAACAAGATTTCTGAGATTATGCTTTTGACCATTTTTTAATGATTTACGAAATTGATGGTAAAATTTCCTTTCCTAAAGCTTTCTTTAATTATTGTGTTATTTAAATGATGATTTATTGAGACTTTTCGAATTATGTTTGCGTATGAGTAAATCATGGAGGTTTTATAGATTATTGACGTATTGAGAAATTGCTTTCAGGAAGACAATAAGTTAAGAAAATATTATGAGAATTTATGAGTTATTAGAGAGGTAAATTATGAAAGATGATGAAGTTAGCGCATGCATGCATTACTTGGTCGGCAGTCCCCAGGTAATAGTCTGGTCAGCAGTACCCTCTAGACAATATTCTGGTAAGCAATACCCTCTAGAATATAAAATCCTGTCGGCAGTACTCTCCGATGCGTTATTTCGTCGGCAGTACCCTACAGATGGCATGAGATGATTAGTTGGTAGTACCCTCTAACCATAGCCTAATAGTATTCTAGTTGACAGTGCCCTTCGATGCGTTATCTGGTCGGCAATACCCTCCAGATGGCATGAGATGGTTAGTCAGCAGTAACATCTAGCCATCGCCTCTTGACAGTACCCTCTGATGCGCCACCTGGTTGGCATTACCATCCAGGTGGCGTCACAGGACTAGTTGGCAGTTCCCTCTAGTCATCGCCTATTTTATTAAGAGATGTTTTGTAGTCAAGTTTGAGACATTAGTATATTTTGAGATTTCTGAAATGATTTTGAGATATTTATCATGTGAGTATGTTTAATGAGATGCTGAGATTTTGAGATTTTCGAAATGATTTTGAAATGCTCGTATTTTAAATATGCTCATATTTTAAATGACATAATTTGCAATATATTTCGAGATATCTTTATCAGAGGATTTGAAACCGATTTTGAGTTGATTTATATAATTTTTTGAGATTTCAGTACTAGAGGGTAGTCAAGAGTATTTTCACGAGACTTTACTACATGCTTGGTTTTATATGCAAACAAATTTGGGAAAGCATTAAATTTTATTTTTATTTCCTTGAAATTATTTATTTTTTCGTCCACTCACTCTAACAGTTTTCAAATGTTTTCCTAGGGCTTTTCGGTCTTTCGTGCCCAATCTGCAAATTAGTTACGGTCGGGTGTGCGTTTGATCCGAGGCATAGTGTCCACCACCTCCATCTTCTTCGTAGGTTACTGTTCAACCTACTTATGCAACATATCGATTAAATCATTAGGTTGCTCTAATCATCAGACTACTGAATTAAGTTGTAAAGTTAAGCATTTGGAATTTAAATTTGGTTGTTGGTATCCTTGGGTTAAAATCTTGTTTGCTAGTTTGATGTTTGGGTAGTCCATATTTAGGGGAAGTTCCACCAAATTTTTAGTAAGATTTCTCCTAATGTGGGCCCCCCAGAGCCACCTTAGATTTTAGGATGAAATCCGGGGCAGGTCCTGTCAAGATTGAAATTGATCTTCAACATCATGGAAGCCTCCTAGAAAGAACTTGAAGCTTTATGAATCCTCTAAATGCTATGTCACGACCTTGAATGATTTGTGACGTCCAAGTAATCGTCCTTTGCTGAAATTAATAGTCTTCTAGGTGTCCTTGTTAGCTAAGGAATCCATCTCCAAGGTGTACTAGAAATCCTTGTCCAAATAGACTTTGAAAAGTTAAACAACAACTTCCCTAAAAATTAGATGCCACAGGAAGACAGTTAAAACCATGACACGCACCTCACACTCTAAGAATTGGGGAAAAAGGGCTCTGCTAGGGTTTCGCAGCTCTGGATTTTGGACGGCCTGGGTGGTGAGGTGGTGGCCACCATGGCCCAATTTCTTAGGCAATCCAAGCTTCTCACCTTCAAAAATACCTACTAGTATCACTTTTGGAATGATTTCTCTCGAATCGGTTGTTTTAGGCAAGGAAATTTTCCAATTATCTCTTTCGAAGTTTCGTATGGAGGAACAATTTTCCAATGAACGTTCGCCGCTTTTGCTACCGGTGGTGGCTCATATTTGCATCAAGGCAACGGGTGATGATTCCTATTATGGTTTCCAGGACAACCCATTATCTCCACTGAGAAAACAAAGTCATGGTCAGAATCTCCTACTTGATTTGAATGAGGTATTGATTTGGGTCCAGGTATGTTTCTTTCTAACCTCAATACAAGTACGCCTCTTGTTACCTTTTCTCAATTTTGTTAATTGGAATCATTTGATTCCCTTTGAGGCTTCTTTGCTCTACCCTTATTGGGTTTGGGTGTTTAGGTAAAACATTGGCACTAGAAGGTATGATTGTACTCTTCCACATTCTAGTGATTGTGTTATTTTGGACAAACGTAATTTTGAGTTGTTTTGCTCGTGTACTGATGAAACTTGTGGAACTGCTATCCATATTAACTTTGTTTGGGTGTTTGTTAGTTTTGGTTTCATAAATCTCAAGGGAAAAACCAAAGAAATAATAGATAATATGACTAATGCTATTATGACAAAATTGGAGGGAGGCACCTCCTTAAATATCAATCTTGAGTCATGAAGATACTCTCATGGAATAGCCGAGGGAGTGTCTGGGAGGGATTTGTGGCACAAACCCATTTTTATGTTGCTTGTTTTGATGTTGATGTTCTATGTATTTTGGACAGTAGAGCTCCTTCTACCTCTATTTCGAATAAACTTAAGAACCTTCCGTTCGATAATTTTTATGGTATTTCAGCTTTAGGGCAATGTGGCGGTTTGGCGATTCTTTGGAAATCAAATGTAGCTAAAGTTGATGTCATTGAACCTCATGATAGATTTATCCATTGTCTGATTACGGATTTGGTCACTTCCAAGTCTTATTATGCAACTTTTGTTTATGCATATCCCCAAAAAGATAGACAAGCTGTGCTTTGGAATGATCTTGCTCATTTAAAACCTCCCAATAATGAAAGTTGGGTATTGATGAGAGATTTCAACATCATTACCAGCCTTGATGAAAAGCTTGGTGGGAGTCAAGTAGTTACAAATTATATGCTCAATTTCTGTGATTTCTTAAACAATGAAAATCTTTTTTCCTTGAGAGCCTCTGGACTCCCTTTTACTTGGACAAATAAACATGAAGATGATTCTCTTATGTTCGAGAGATTGGATAGAGCCTGTGTTAACACAAGCTTTCTCAATGATTGTCCAGATATTCAGTTGGAAAACTTCCCAATTATTGGTTCTGATCATGGGCCAATTTGTCTAACACCCAATAACATGAAGAAAAAGAAAAAGAAATCCTTTAAATTTGAAGCAATATGGCTCTCACATAAGGAGTTTAAACTGGTTGAAAATATTTGGAACCAAAAACTCAATACTAACCCTTTATTGAATTTTGTCACCATTGCAGGTCAATTTTCCAATCATGCACAAGGGTGGAACAAAAATGTCTATGGAAACCTCTTTCGGAAACTGGAGGATTTAAATGAAAGAAGTAATCTTATCCAACAACAGTTAATGATTTCACATATGTCTAATTACTTGCAGGAACAGGATCTTCAAGTTAGAGAGGAGCTTTTAAAACTTTATAAAGATGAGGAACTATTTTGGGCTCAGAAGGCTAAAGCTAACTGGCTCAAATTAGGAGACAAGAACACTAAATTCTTCCAAGCTCAGGCCAATATTAGGAAGAAATCTAACCTGATAACAAGAATTCAAGATGGCTCTGGAAATTGGCTGCTACAGACCATGACATTGCTGATATTTTGCTCCAGGATTTTAATAAGCATCTTGATAATGCTCCTAATAGGGATTCCTTAAATGATTTTACTGCCATAATTGAGCCATGCATTACCCGCTCTGACAATGAGCTTTTGAATAAACAGGTCACAGATGAGGAAATTTTAGAAGTTGTTAAAGCTATTGGACCACTTAAAGCTCCTAGCCCAGATGGGTTGCATGCCTCCTATCAATACTACTGGAGTGAAGTTAAGGATACAATCATCCCCATGATCAAAGGTATTTTCAGTGATAGTAATTCTCTACACCTAATTAACCATACTAATATTGCTTTGATCCCCAAAGTTAATTGATAATCCTACGAAGGTAAGTGATTTTAGGCCTATAAGCCTTTGCAATGTCTCTTATAAAATTATCACCAAAATTCTAGTGAAAAGGTTAAGACCTCTGCTAGAAAAGTGTATCTCCAAAAATGAAGGAGCTTTTACTCCAGGAAGGGCCATCCAAGATAATATCCTGATTGCACATGAAATCTTCTCGGATTTCCAAAAAAAGAAAGGAAGAGTTGGTGCTTTGGCACTTAAGTTGGACCTTGAAAAAGCTTATGACCTCCTAAATTGGGACTATATCTCTCAATGCCTCAAGAGGTTTGGTTTCCATGATAATTGGATCAAGCTTGTTTTAAACTGTATATCTTCTGTCTCTTTCTCAATTACAGTTAATGGCAGTCCCTTTGGTTGGTTCAAACCAACTAGAGGTCTTAGACAGGGTGACCCCCTCTCCCCTTATGTTTTTATCTTAGCTATGGAGCCTTTAATAAGGCACCTAAATTCTCTAGCTATCAACCATAAGTCACAAGTTGGCATTTAATCTTCACCACTTGGTTTTAGAATATCTAACCTCATGTTTGCTGATGACTGTTTAATCTTTGCTAAGGCTAATAAGAAAGGAGCAAGGACCATTTCAAAAATGCTTGACCTCTTTGCTACTGCATCAAGACAGAAAATCAATTATCATAAATCTTCTCTCTATTTCTCTCCAAAAGTCAATTCTAGTCTCAAAAATGATGTTGTTAATATTTTGAACATTCGACAGAAGGCTACAATAGGTAAGTACTTGGGTATCCATAATGTTATTTTTGGAAGGATCCTATAAATGCAAAAGAACTTTTGCTTAAATTATCTAGTAAGCTGTCTGGTTGGAAGAAAAGAGCCCTTTCAACGGCAGGTAGGCTAACTCTTATTAAATCTAATTTTACCGATATGCCTAATCACATTATGTCTTGTTTCAAATGCCCAAAGAAGTGGACTAACAACATTGATAAACAAGCTAGATCATTTTTCTGGGGCTCAGACATGAAATGTGCTCCTGTTGCGTGGGAGCAAGTATGTCAACCTAAGTCAACAGGTGGCTTAGGCATTAGACCTTCATCTTTTTTCAATAATGCAGCTATAGCTAAGTTAGCTTGGAAAATAATTAATGATAAGGATAATTGGTGGTCGCAAATTATGAGAAGGAAGTATCTCATAAATGTTTCTTTTTTTCAGGCCAAGAAGAAATAGAAGAACTCTATTGCTTGGAATGGTGTCTTGGATGCAAGAGACTTGATCATGAAAGGAATGAGATGGATTGCAGGCAATGGTAAGATTATAAAGTTCTGGACCTTTAATTGGGCCTTTGATTGTCCTTTACTTGATTTCATTCCTGATGATAAAAGGAATGTGATTTATCATCAGGAATGTGATTAATCTAGAAGAGTCAGTGGATGAGTATATTATTAATGGTAAATGGGATAGGGCAAAGCTAGCTTTTGTCCTAGACTCTAGTATTGTGAAGCAAATTCTTGGCATTCCATTACTTGTTTGTGCACAAGAAGACGAGTATATTTGGGGTCCATCCTCAAATGGTAGATTCTCAATTAAATTGGCAACTTGGCTGCAATATGATCATCTTCATAAGCATAACCAATCCAGTTTGATAAACAAGCTCTGGAAGCTAAATGTTCAGCCAAAAATTAAAATCTTTGGCTAGTTGTTGCTTAGAGGAAGGCTCAAAACTAGGGACAGACTTTCTAGGTTTGGGATTATTAATGATAACTCTTGTCTTCTCTGTAATAGAGATAATGAGACTGCTGATCATCTGTTTGGTTATTGCAATTTCACCAAGGAAGTTTGGAGGCTGGCAAACATTAACAACTCAGTGGACTGGGAGGAAGGGTATCTCAAAGTTTTTGAGGAACTCTTATTACTACAACCTTACAATGCTGACCTGTTTGCAAAAATTATTACTTTGTGCTGGCAGGTTTGGAAAACTAGAAATGATGTTATTTTCAGAACAGCTTCTGTTAATCCTATGTCAATTGTTATGTCAACTGAAGCAATAATGAAAAGCTATGCTAATTCTAACACTAGTACTAGTGAAGCAAAAACTTCAAACCTTTCAACCATAATCAAGTGGTATGCTCCTCCTAGTTCTTTTGTTAAAATCAATTTTGATGGCTCAGTTAGTAGAGATTTAGCTGCTAGTGGTTTCGTTATTCGAGACCATAATGGAAAACCAATCATAGCTACAACTAAGTATGTTGGCAACTCTACTATCCCTGTTGCCGAAGCTACTGCACTTAGGGATAGCCTGATTGTGGCCAAAGACAAAGGTTTTACAAGAGTTGAAGTTGAAGGAGACTCGAAGCTTGTTATTGATGCAATTAATGGAATGGTGAGTCCACCTTGGAGGCTTCTCAAATTGATTGAAGACATTAGAACCATTGCAACTTCCTTTTCTCAAATTTCCTTTAAGGATATCTATAGGGAAGCAAATTTTGTAGCTGATGCCATTACAAATTTAGGACATGATGATACTTCTCCTATGCTTTGGAGTGAAAGGGTCCCAAGTAAGGCTTCTGAAGCCTTAATTTTTGATGTTGTAAACATTGGTTGCCCAAGAGGCTTGCTTCTTTAAGTATTTTTCTTTTTCATCAAAAAAAAACTTCCCTAAAAATTAGGAAATCTAGTACAATTTGATCTAGTGGTATAAGTCTCCCCTTTATAAGTGGGAGGTCGTAAGTTCGACTCATAATAGATTAGTTGTTATATATGAGTTGTTTGTTTGATTAAAAAAAAAAAATCTTTTAGAAAAAAAATAAAAAGGAAAGCTAGTTATAGGAAAGTCCCTAAATTTAGGAAAGTATTTCCCTAAAACTTAGGCCTAGTTGGCGCCACATCCTTCCTTGCACATGATGTTTAAATTGCATATGCCTTGCACACTTTTATTTAATGTCACATGCCTTCTTCAAAAATGCACATGCAAAACAAGTGCCTTAGCTTGTAAAACGTCACATGTGCCTAGCACATGTCAATTTCGCTTCAATCCATTCCTCATTCTGTCATTTTGTGTAATCACATGTTTAACATGTGTCTTTTTGCTCATTTGTTCAATATATTGCTCCAAGACACCTATAAAAATAAAACTGAGTTAAAAATTAAATAATAAAGGCAAAAGCATAACAAAGTATGAGAAATAAACTTTATAAACGTCGAATTATATGCTCCTATCATGAACTTGGCTGCAGCCAAAGCGAAGCAAGTCGTTGTGCCAGCAATATATGCAATCTCGCGGACATTTAACCACAGTTTCAACAATTTCATTCATTACTCCGTTACCATTTTTCCATGTTCCCAACCAATTTTTACTTATTACTCTGCTGTCGACAATCAGCAGCAATGTGTAATATGAGATATTAGACCGCGAGGTCAACTAAATTTATTCATTATGTCGCGCCCATGTAATCATAGTTCTAATAATTTCATTAAATACTTTGCGGCTATTAGTTACAACTTCACGACTAAATAGGGCACTGCATTGACTTAACTTACAACTTCACTATCAAATACTAGACGCAGTGTTGATGTCAATTCCAACATCATGGCTAAATGGTGGTTGTGGTGTTGACTTAACTTGCTACTATGCGATCAACATGGCTGTAATGTCGAGATTAATTACAATTTCACGGTCAAGTGGGCCGCAGTGTTGCCTTCATTGGCCGTGGCAACTCCTTTACAGTTCATCGAATTTCGGCAAACACCACTTCGCGCCTCATCTTTGCCTCGTAAGAAAAATGACTTATGGGCCCGACTCACTTGTCTGCCAAGTAAGCTTTGCCAAATTTTAAGTTCAAGCACCTATGTAGTGTTGGATACCATATTTAATCTTAGAGGAACATCACTCAATTTGACAACTACTTTGAACACATAGACTTGTTAAAACTCTTGCTCTGTTAATAATCGTGAAGTGAGTAAAATTCTCTTTTTTCCTTTTCTTTTTTTCCCAAAGCAATAAGTATTAAGCAATACTAGTTGATCTGTAGCGGTCCGAGAGGGGTGTCTAGCTAAGGTCAAACTTGAGATTTTTAGACTTGAGGCGAACTTTAAAAGTTGATCCATCTAATCATAGTATGTATTCAATATATTTTTTTATAAGAATTTTTTTCAGAAATAAATCTATAAATTCATAATCAAACAATAAAATAACAAATAAAATGTAATATCCAAAATAATCATATTCAAATAATAAAGCCAAAGATGTTCCAAACCAAAACATAAAAGATTAAGCTAAAGATGTTCTAAATTAGAACTATAAAACATAAGCATCTCTAACAAAGAAGCTAAAGCAAAGTTAAATATAACTTATACTAAAATGGGTAGCTATATTTTGTTAAGAATTTTGAATAGTTATATTTCTATCTCCTATTTTATTTTTTCTTTATCCATACGTCATTTATGGTTTGATAACTATTCAAAAATATAATTTGAAAAAGATACATACAATTTTAGTTAGAAGAGTTGCTTTTGCAATTCCAGATTTGTGCATAGGGGTTTACTGGAGACTAGATGGTGGAGTAGCTGATGGAGAATTTAGGGGTGAAGAACTTACTATCGTATATGGAACAGTTGTCATCCTTCCTTCCACAGAAGGAGATGGAAAACTGTATAGAAGATTTGCTATTGCAATTCTAGATTTGTGTGTAGACATTTACTAGAGACAGGATGGTGGAGTAGCTGATGGAGAATTTAGGGTTCAAAGAACTTACAATCTGTAATACCCTAAAAATTCTTAGTTATTTTTCGAGGATTTTCCGGAACAAATTCAGTGGTTGTTGATATGGGTGTGTAGTTCGGGGATGTTATGGAAGTTTTTTGGACGAATAATTTCTTGAAATGTTTTATTTTCGAGGGGTCAAAAGGTTGACTTTTTATTCGTTGGGTTTCTCGTGAAACTTCCTTCACGAAAGTTATAGAGTGCGTCGAAACGAGTTGGTGGATATATAGAGCGCGGAAATCGGAGTTTGTATGAGAAAGTTATGGTCAACGAAAGTTTCTACTAATTTTGGAAATTACTATAAAAAGAGATTTCTGTTTTGGAAATTTCGTTATTTACATTTTCAGAAATTTCCCTTTTTGGAAATATTCGTTCTCTCTGTTCTCTCTCATTGAAACCTAGGATCCGGAGGTTTTGCGTCTGATCCGGCCCAAACTTGGTTCCAAAACTTGGCTTTTTTCGAAGAGCTTCGGGTACCCCAGGCCACGATACCGGCACAGACAAGCTCGCCTCCTCCATGCAGTCCTACCTACAGTGGTGGCTTGTGGCGATTTGAAGTGTACACGGCGGATCGCGGCGGCGAAGGCAAACCCAACCTAATTTTTCTACTCCAGCAACGGCCGAGCACGAAACCGGTCTTGTTAGGTTCGTGGAAGCTTCCTCCTTCGACCCTTGATGGTGGTTTTGGATGATTTTCACCGGAGCATAGTCAACTCACGGTGAATAGTGGTATTTGGCTTGTGGCGTCACAATGATTTCTCCTTTTTGAGTTGAATAACATTTTCAGGTCTGGTATGACCATTTTAAATGTTTTAATCTAACAACCGGTGGTCTGAGGATTTGAGAGTCACAAGTTGTGATTTCTCCCTCTTTGGTGATTTGAAACATTTTGGGTTCAGTGCGACTCGTTTAAATGTTTTGATCTAAGGGTCAGGTTGGCCTAAGGATTCGGGGTCGCAGGTTGTGACCTCAGGTAATATATCAGGACTTCACACTTTTGGCTAGGTGAGTGGAGAACTACTTTAGAATGGTTGTCTGCACCGACGATGAGAAGAAGGAGATTGTCGTCTTTCTGCTTCACAGCGAAGCACGTCTGTGGTGGGAGTGCACACGAAGGGCTGGTGATGTATCCACTCTGTCTTGGGAGGGTTTTGCGAGATTCTTCAGGAACAAGTATTTTCCTGCTTCAGTGAGGGAGCAGTTAGAGATGGAGTTCATTGCTCTAGTCTAGGGGGACATCAGTGTTAGGGACTATGAAGCCCGATTTCCCAATTGTATCGCTTTGTGAGGCTGATGGATATCTTGAGCTTGGCCAAGAAGTTTCAGTGGGGACTGAAACCTTCTATTAGGCATGATGTGGCTATGATAGAGCTGCCTACTGTGGCACTCATTGCGGCTAAGGCCATGGCAATAGAGCAGGAAAACAAGATTTGCCAGGATCAGCTGTCGGCTTTAAGAGATTCCCTAGGGAAGGGAAAGGCAACTGCTAAGGGTAGTGATGGGACAGACAACCAGGGTGGATCCTGGAAGAGGCGAAGGACTCATCATCAACATGCGCTAGCTAGGATAGCAGTTGCACCTGTAGGTAGACCTCATCATATGGCCCTTGGGTCCAAAGCCCGGCAGGCCCGACTCTTCCATTATGGCGGGCCAGCCCGACCCTTTCTAAAATAAGGTAGGCATGAGTCATACAAATGAATCTCGGCCCTACCCTACGACCCGGCCCCATTGAGCCCATAAGGGCTAGGCTCAGCCTGACCCTAAAAGCCCGGCCCTAACCCAACCCTAAAATTTATATTTTATTTTTGTTATTTTCTATTACATGTATATAAAACTGTAGAAGTATAAAAAAAATTATGATTATTTGAATCTATCAATATATTAGAAAATGAGTCTTTAAATTGAGTTTGTCTGTTTGAGGCCCAAAGGTACGAAGCCCAACTCAAGTCTCCAATAGGGCAAAAGCAACACCTAGAGATCAGTCGAGCATCGAAGTCTTCACTCTTCAGACAAACTAGGTCGCCTCTCTCTCAAAACCCTCTTTTCCTTCAGGAAGCAAACCTATACCCCTCTGTCGCCAGTACAATCACCACCACCACCACCTCCAGCGGTTTTGGACCAGCAGACTAGTAGACTGGGTAGAGTTGGTTCTGGTGGGCTTGCGACGAGTTAGACTTTGATTGGATGCCGTAAGCTGCGACGAAATTAGGCTTTGGACTGAAGATCGATGAGGAGTAGACGGATTCCTACGCGAGCTGAGGCAAAATAGGCAACGTCATTTTGCATTCTCGGCTTGTGTCATTGAAGTTTCATAGTCATCGCTATGCATCCACCGCCGACTCACAAGGTGAGTACTTCCTTCCCAGTTTTTGTTGTTCTGGGTTTGAATCTCTCTCTCTCTCTCTCTCAATCTCACACTTCTTCCATATCAAAACTTCTCAGAGAGAAAACAGAGTGATCGAAGATCTCCTCAGAGCTGTAAAAATTGTGACATCGGCGATGGTCAACTATCCACTTGGTGAGGTACTCATTCCCATATAGTCATACCCTTGGTGATGTCAGTGATGTTATGTAATATGTATTGAGTATTTGAGTGTTTCAATATACTTTTTTGCATTTGTTGCATTCACAAACATATTGAATGTGCAAATATTTTGATCTTAGACTACTGTGCTTTATTTTCAGTATATTTTGAATTACTGAATGTGTGTATATATATGTTTAGTTGCTTAGAAAACACCAAAAAGAGAGAGAATTGCATTTATATATGACCTGGTAGAGCACTTTCCTAGTGACTATGGTCCAACTTGTTGTTGAACTTAAATATATGTCGTTGATACAACTTAGTGAAAGTGAAATATATGTCCAAAAGCAAGCTTTTCCAAGAAATATAGTTGCTACATTTCATTTATATATGTAGCTGAATTGGAGTTCTTATAGTTGTTTAATATGTGATTTAGCTAAATTATTTATATGGTTTTCCTTTTTAGGTTCTTTGTTTGGTTACCATGAAAGATTTCCACTTCTTGTGAATTGATGAAGACTTGATCAGTTTTTGTATCAAAGTGTCCAACACTACTTCAGTTTTTGTAGCCTTAGTGGCTTAGTGCCTCTGTGCAAACCATGCTTCAGTAGTTCTATTTTTGTATCAAAGATTGCCACTTCTTGTAAATTGATGAAGACATGAAGTCATGAAGTCACGAAGACATGATCAATTTTTGTATCAAAGTGTCAAAAATTGCTTCATTTTTTATGCCCTCAGTGGCTTAGTGCCTCTGTGCAATTTCAATTCAATTTCAAGTCTACTACTTTATCAGTTTCAGTTTATGTGGGATTTGTGGATATTTGTAATTAACTCAGGTTCTAAAAGCCCAAGTATTTAGTTATATATATATATACACAGATTCTATCCAGAGCGGAACTCCGCTTTGAAATTAACGTGTGAAGTTCGAGTTTTGGGTCACTTTTTGGTCGCATATCCACATCTCGACCATTCAGTTTTTAGGCACTAGTGTATAGATCATCTCTGCAAATTTTCAGCCAAATTGATGATCGTTAAGGTATCTAACTCGCTTAAACCAATGGACAGACTGACTCTGTCAACCTGAACCATACTAGCTTTAAGGCAGTTATCAATGCCTTAACGAACATCATTTTGGCTGAAAATTTGCAGAGATGATCTATATATATACTAGTACCTAAAAACTGAACGGTGGAGATGTGGATGTGCGACTGAAAAGTGACCAAAAACTCGAACTTCACACCTTAATTTCAAAGCGGAGCTCCATTCTAGATGGGATCTGTATGTGTGTGTGTGTGTGTGTGTGTGTGTGTGTATTTCCCTTTAGTTTGACTTTATGTAGTTAGCAAAATTGTGTGTTAAACAAAGGCCCGGCCCGACCCTATTTGAAAAGGGCTAGCCCAGCCCGACCCTTTCGGCCTTTGCGGAATGGGCCTTAAGGGTAGGTACGGGCTTATGTATTGAAGCCTCAGCCCGACCCTAATTTTTGTTGACTTGGTCAAAGCCCAGCCCGGCCTTACCCTAAGCTCTAAAATTTAGGGTAGGGCTGGCCCTAGCCCGACCCATGATGAGGCCTACTAGTAAGGCAGCTAGCACCAGTAAGATGTTTTAACTGTGATGAGATGGGCCATACTTCTAGGGTTTGCACAAAGCTGAAGAAAGTTGTATGCTTTAGATGTGGCCAGACATGGCATTACTCCAGGGACTGTACCCAGGAAGAAGGTGGGGGACAAGAGAATCAACAGAGGCAGCTACCTCAAGGACATGCGAGGGTGTTTGTTGTTTTTCAGCAGGGTGCTAGGGAAGAAGGTACCTTATCTAGTTCTGCTTTTGTTGTTAGAATGACGTGTGATAGTGGAGTACTTCTTTCTGTGTGTTGTGTTGTGTTGGGTTTCGCCTGTTGTCTATAGTTAGACTTTTGAGTGTGGCATGTTGTGTGATGCATCCTTCATTGTTTTGGTAGTAGAGGGTCTATACCACTTTGATTGTGATTGCAATGATAGGTGATGATTTATGTGCGGGTCAGGCAGGGCCAAACCTTAGCTTGATTTTGTGTTCTGAGATGGTAGGACACTTTTTGAGTTGTGATGCATAGGCTATTGTTGATTTGAGTTGAAATGAAGGTTTCATTTTCAATTCTTGTAATGCAACCCTTGCATTATCGATAAAGTATCCAAATACTCTTGTGTAGTCTATATGTAGTATAGTGGTCACATGCAGAGTCTTTGTTAGGTAGTGTACGAGGATGAGATACAAGAAATGGTTGGATACCACCAAGTAGTGTGGTAATGTTTCCTATTGTTGTGATACCAGGTAAGGTACCTATATCTATTATTGATCTAGGTAAGTTATACTTCGAGATAAGTCTTGTTGAGGAAAGAGAATTGGATTTGAGTATGATTTATCCGTACTTGTTGGCGTGGTACGTTTAAATTTCGAGAAGAAATTTCTTTACGAAGGGTAGAATGTAATACCCCGAAAATTCGTTATTATTTTTTGATGATTTTTCGGAATTAATTCAATGGTTGCTGGTACGAGTGCGTAGTTCGGGGATGTTGTGGAAGCTTTTCAAACGAATAATTTCTCGAAATGTTTTATTTTCGAGGGGTCAAAATGTTGACTTTTTATTCTTTGGGTTTCTCCAAAAACTTCCTTCATGAAAGTTGTAGAGCGCGTCGATACGAGTTCGTGGATATATGGAACACAGAAATCAGAGTTCGTATGAGAAAGTTATGGTCAACGGAAGTTTCTACTAATTTTGGAAATTACTATAAATAAAGGTTTCTGTTTTGGGAATTTTATTATTTACATTTTCGGAAATTTCCCTTTTTGAAAATATTCCTTCTCTCTATTCTCTCTCATTGAAACTCTAGGATCCGGAGGTTTTGCGTCTGACCCAACCCGAACCCAGTTCCAAAACCCAACTTTTCCTGCGAGCTTTAACGACCCCAAACCACGAGACCGGCACAGATAGGCTCGCCTCTTCCGTGCGGTCCTCCCTATGGTGGTGGCTTGCAGAGATTTGAAGAGTACATGGCGGATCGCGGCAGTGAAGGCAGACCCGACCGGATTTTCCTCCTCTGGCGACGGCCGAGCACGAAACCGGTCTTGTTAGGTTCGTGGAAGCTTCCTCCTTCGACACTTGGTGGTGGTTTTGGACGATTTTCATCGGAGCATAGTCAACTCATTGTGAACAGTGGTACTTGGCTTGTGGTGGCAATCGGCGGCGATCTAGGCCGAGTTGGTTTAAGCTCTAGGTATTAAAGTTGCTCTACTTGCTATTCTTAACATTCTGGACGGTTGGATTGTTGTGGTTTTGAGTTTGGCTGGCAACGGTGTGTCACCGCCTGTGGCAGCGCATGGCAAAATTTTCGGCCTTGTCAAGGACAGTTTCTGATTTTATATATCATCTACTCGCTGATACAAACATTTTGGTATATAATACGTAATTATTGGAGATCGTATGAATTTGTTAGGGTTTTTCGCGATTTCGATTCTCTCGATTTTTTATCCGTGAAGATCCGGCCTTTCGATAGACTAGTAGTTTTGTCATATCGATCGTAGAAGTATTCCGTAGACTTTGGGTGGCCTCGGATGAGGTTCCACCTCGATTGGCATTACTTTCAGGGTTTTAGTTCAAACAGGGGTTCGAACTTTAATCACTTTGTGTTTCGAGTACTAAGATGTGACCTTATGTGATTAGATACTTGACGAAGTATTCTTGGTCGGATATTTTGTGGTGTGTTATCTCTGTTCTGTATAGAAGACGCAGAGGGATTCAGAGGTGAGTAATCACACGATGTTCATTTACAAACGAAACTACCTTATCGTTTTGGGAGTTATTTATTTGACTACAAACTATAGTTTGTATTAGTGGCATTCCTGAGTGAATGACTACGTATATATATATTTACGTGAAATATATATATGTATTGGGATTTTGTTGTGATACAAGCAATATGTGTGAGTAAGTTCATTCTTGTTTTGTGATGTGACTTTTCGGGAAACAATTATTGTGGGAAATGGTATTTTCTATTGTTTTGAAAAGTGTTTGAGATTTGGGAGTTGCAGGTTGTGATTTCTCCTTTTTGAGTTGAGTAAAATTTTCAGGTCCGGTATGACCATTTTAAATGTTTTAATCTGACAACTGGTGGTCTGAAAATTTGGGAGTCACAGGTTGTGATTTCTCCCCGTTTTGGTGATTTGAAACATTTTGGGTCCAGTGCGACTCGTTTAAATATTTTGATCTAAAGGTCAGGTTGGCCTAAGGATCCGAGGTCGCAGGTTATTGATTACACGCATTTCTATGCATGTAATTATACCTAAAACGCTTGAATTAAGCTAATCTTCAAATAAATTATTATGTAATTAATCTACTTTTATTTATTTTGTAGAAAATAAGTGAAGTTGCCGAAATAACGAGATAGATTGACGTAAAAATGGTGAAGATTGGAGTTTCTGACAAAAGGACGAAAAGTCAACTGGTTAACCACCGGATCAACCAAGTCAACTTGGCCCAATAGCATGAAGTCCAAGGCCCAAGACCAAAGAAGCACAAGTGAAGACCCAAGCCCATTTATATTACATCTTTGTATTCAAATTTCAAATTCAAAATGGATGTAATAACAATAATAATAGTGGACCACACCTCACACACATCACACATGTGGATGAGATATTTATTTGTGTTCACATTAGGCACACAATCACTTACACTTTTACCCTCCGGTTTTCTTTTTATTTTCCAAAATATTTTCTAATCTTCTGATTCTCTACATTTTTATTAGGTTGTTTTAGTCTTTTCATTTTACCCATTTTCTATTTATTTTTTGGCCCTTGGATCTAGGGTACAAGTCCAATATTGACCCTTGAACCTAAGGGGGTATTTAAGCACCTTTGCACACACATTTCACAAGCTTAAGACCTTTTTTTTCTACACCCTAGGCCTTTTGGCCGAATTTGGGGAGATCTCTCCCTTCTCACCTCTTCTTCTCTTCTCCCTCCTCCATTTCTTTTTCTTCTTTTCATCTTTGTCTTAATTTTATGTTGGGATTTCAAGGAGATCTCACCCAAAGCTTCAAGGATTCATCAAGGGCTTCAATCTTTACAAGATTCAAGACTTGGGTAATTATGGGAGTTGTAAATCAAGGCTAGTCATGCTAGCTTTTTAGCTATTTGTGACTACTCTTGTTTTCTCCTACACTTCTCTACTCTTTTCTATTTGAATAATTTTGATGTCTATGATTATGGGTTGTGAGTAGACTTTGTTGGGGGTTAGGGTTGTGTGCCCTAATCCAAATTTGATGTAATGGATGCTTAATTTAATTTATATATGAAATTTATTAATTATTTGATGCTTGTGTTTTGTGATAATTGATTAGAATGCATGCTTAGGAATTGTCAACTCTTGGGTATGTGTTTTAATAAGTCTAGATTAAAATTAAGGGGATGACATCCTTAGATTTTAGAGCTAAAACCCCGATTTAATATTTGTGGGAAGTACAAGCATGGTTCACTACATAATTAGCTTGATCGCAATTATGGTGAGCTTGGTTGCCTAATTCTTCGAACTCTAGGCCTCTTGATGTGAATTAGTGACCCTTGAACTGGCTCTAATTCATGTCAAGTGAGTTCCTACAGCCCTTGAACCGGAGTAGGAATACCATGAAAGAGAATTTCAGCCCTTGAGCCTTGAAAAGCCTTGGGTACGGCTTCTACCATGTTTAGTAAATTGCATATCAATTAAATTAGCATCTAGAGCATTGAATTAGGGTTAGGAATCATCCCTAACTATCAATCCCATACTTATATAATTTCTTACTTTTCTTTCTTTATTTAGTTTAGTTGTTAGTTAAACTTTTCATTTAAATTCTTCCAATTTAGTTATTAGAAATTTAAGTTACAATTATCGGTGACAATTTTGACTCATCGTAAATAACCATCACTAGGCTCATAGCTTTGATTAGGCTTCGGTGCAAACCAAAGCCGAGCATTGCTAAGGCTTGGTGCCTTAGAGTAGCAATTTTATTTATTTTCTTTTATTTATTTTTCTTGTGTTGGCTAAGTGTCTTTATTTCCGATTACCCAAGGATTGTGAGTTAGCCACTAATCTTCGTGGTATGATAACTTTGTGCATAATATTTCCCTATCTTGACAATGATATGTAGGCTTGCGTAAATTTGTATCAAGTCAGTTATGATCTCAGGCAATATATCAGAACTTTACACCTTTGGCCGGGTGAGTGGATACGATCAGTTAGAGCTCTAGTCTGTCTGTCATCGTATCTCATGGATCTAAGTGGGTTACTTACGACTCCTGAGTACACACTTTTATTGTCCAGGTTGAACAATAGTATCATATTTTAATTGTCGGAGTTTCAATTAATATGATTTTGTCACGATGTTGACTTTTATTGTCCAGGTTAGACTGAAGTTTCATATTCTATTTGTTAGGTTAACGATAGATATGATTTATTGTGTGTTGACTTTTATTATCCAGGTTGCATCGATTTATCATATTTGAATTTTTAGGTTAACGATTTATATGATTTTGCCACGGTGTGACTTTTGTTGTTTTCTTTAGGGAAAAGAATATTGTTTTTGAGAAGCATGTGTTCCATTTCTCGAGTTGAAAGGTTCTCCTCATTTTGGTGTGAGTTATATGTTTTTGTATTTGTATTTGAGTTACTCATACAAGGTTTCATGTGACGACCAAAATTTTAAATTTTAAGGTGCAAGGTTATTATTGAGAAATTTTGTTTATCCAATTTTACTAGTTTTAAAGCTCTTGAAAAATATTTGAAAATTTTTTTTTGAAAAGAAAATATTTGAAATTTTTTAGTAGGTTAAATTTTATTTTCAGTTACATAAAAATAAAGTAGACATTTTCACAAGTTCGTAGCAATTTTCGGTGATTTTTTCAGATTCTCCAACTATTTTTAATGACTTTTTGAAGTTTGAGTAGAAATTACATTAATTTGGATACATGTCGTGTTATTATTGGTCCGTATGCATTACTTGGTGACCAAGGACAGCAGCCCTACGTGTTGCAAGTGGGAATATGTATATTAGATGCTTGACATATGGCAAATAATGAAGGAGATCGAGATCAATCAGATCAAGAAACGTGGCACCCATGTGTTGAAAATTTAGAGATGCCTTGACAAGTGTCATTCATACATAGATCAATGAATGTCGGTTTACCCGAACCTATAAATAGGCCGACCCTATAAATAGGCTAACCCGCTTCAGCTATTTTCCCCACAATTTTCAGAGAGTTTCTCTCTCCTACATTTCTCTCTTTCCATTTTCTCCCTCTAGAATTTATTTTTGTCCTAACTTTTAAACCGTACGTTCGATTTAGGATCCATTTTCTTCTACGAATTCGTCTCAACGAGCTCTTTCTATTGGTGGAAAGAAAATCAGATTTGGTGAAATTATTTTTTACGACCTAGGAGACTTTATTTTATTTTGTGTTTTCCACGATTATCGAAAATAAGGTAGGGCTCTCGGGGAAACTTTTTATGATTGGATGTTGATTTTATGTGCTTTGTGTATATATTGTTCTCGTTAATATTATGTTTGAATGATTTCTTTGATGATATTTGAATTATATGTACTAAATGCACGTTGATCGATGTAAGTGCATGTTTTCATGGAGGTTGTTATTTATCAAGTGTAAAGGAGTTAGGGAGAAATTATGGTTATTTGATGATTGTGGGAATTATCTTTTGTGTAATTGAGTCTGAACATTGTAGGGATCAAGCTCAGGCGAGGCTGTGTGCATAGTTATGTTTAGAATATCGGCGGTATAATTGTTGATATATTTAGGTGATTTGGGCTTGGAGATCAATGTTTCAGACAAGATGACTAGCGAAAAGGGTTTGGGGGATTTGATTGAGTCAGGGGGTTAATTTATATGTTTGGATATTCAAGTCATAGTTGCAAAATTATAAAGTACACGGTATAGGATGTGTAGGCTTGCATATTCTGATATATGAATTAACGGGTATATAAATGGAGTTGGATTGCATCATTGTTTGATAT
Organism: Rosa x damascena; assembly: GCA_001662545.1. Lineage (NCBI taxonomy): Eukaryota > Viridiplantae > Streptophyta > Magnoliopsida > Rosales > Rosaceae > Rosa > Rosa x damascena. The sequence continues at coordinate 67,070 of LYNE01001154.1, forward strand.
GCATGTCATAACTAAATTACATGATTATATTATTTTTGGTCCATATCCATGAAGAGGTTTTTATGTCCCTACTGAGCTGCTGGTTGAGCTCACCCCATAATAGATTTTGCAGGTACTGAAACAAGATACTAGAGCAAGAAGTACGATATGTATATAATGTTAAATGGGTTGTGAAGCTTGTGTTTTCTTTATGTTTGTTTGGAATAAAGAATGAGTGCTAGTGTACTATGTATGATAGAGACTATGTAATATATGCTTCTACTGGAATTTTGAGATCTTGTTATCTAATTGTTAGTTTACGATTTATTTATTTTTTTTGTCACATTTTGGTTATAGAAATTTTAGTTCTATAATTAAGATGTGATTCACACCTTAACTCGAGATTATAATATTAATCCAAGTCAGGGCGTGACATTTCATAAGCTTACCGGTTTGTTGTGTGGCAACCCGATGCACTATTTGATGGTGTAGGGGTTAATCCTGCAGGTCAGGGTAATCGTGGCTGAATTACACCACAAAGTTAATCAGACGACAGTTCCGGAACTGTCGTCTGAGTGAAAAAGCTCCTGTTGTCTAGTAGCCTGTGGTCTGATTGACTTCACTTAGACAACAGTTCAAAACTATTGTCTCTGTTACACTCAGACGACATATATAAGCTCATAACTGTCGTCTGAAAATTACCAAACTATTTTAATTTGGATAAACTATTGTCTGTTAAATATTCAGACAACAGTTCAGACCACACTTGAGAAACCTCTGTTGTCTAAAATGAATCTCCAACAACATTGCGTCATTTTTCTCAGTTGTGTGAGATGCATTAACAATAACAGTTCCAAAATGGAATATGTCATCTCACTGAACACTCAGACGACACATTTTATTGTTTTCAGTTTTACTTTATGAACTTCATTCAACAGTTTATTGTTATATATGATGAGTGAAATGAATCTCAGACAACATTGATTTTGTTATATATGTTGTGTGAATAGAAGTTCAGACAACATGAGTTTTGTTATATCTATTGTGTGAATGGATGTTCAAACAACATGAATTATTTGCTGCTTTAAGTATGTGTTGTCTGAGTAAATCTCAGACAATAGACACTTGACCTATATTTGTTGTCTGAATAGGCTTTGCACAATTGGTTGCAGATATGAAATTTCATGTCCAAAACATATCCAAAATACCACATTGTCAAAGATTATTGTCATCTGTTTCATACATTGCTATATCCAACACATTTACAAAAGTACAAATTCATGTCCAGATCAATTCAGCAATGCCAAGTTACCAAAATAAGTTAGTTTGTTGAGGGGAAAATCTGTTGTAATTGTACATTAGTTTGTTGAGCGAAGATCGTCAAAAAGGGAAAATCTGTTGAGGTGAAAATCTGTTGTAATTGTAAGGCTGCAAAACTTGCAAAAAAACCAAGAGTTCAAAGCGATGATGTAAGACATTAAGACTTATAAAGCTATGACAAATCCATGCCACGAGACTTTACATTTGCACACCAAGATATATATGATTCATCAATCACCATTTAATTGCATTGCATCATATAAAAACAATCTCAAGTTCAAGCTAGCTAGCACCGTATGTTGCAAATTTATGATCATATGATGAGTTAGATGAGCACAAGAAGAAGAACAATAAGTTCAAGATTGGATACTACCTGGTATTCCTTTAGTAAGACTGATCCTCGTCATTTCGTTTTCATGATAGGACAACCATGAACATTTTTTCTTTCTTTAGCTGAAGAGAATAAACATGTATTAACAAAACAAGACTCATAAATATCTATCAAAATTAAAAGTTGAAGAAACTGGAAGAGAATGAGAGAGGATTGAGCTTGAACATGTACGAAAGCAACAAGATCATCTGCCAAATGGTTTGAAAAGTGTGTAACTAGTTGGAAAACATCTTCTCGTGATCAACTGCAACAGTCAACATAAATGAGTTAGACATGCATCTATCAAGGTAAAAGAAATGAAATAACAAATACAGATCCTCCACTTAATAAGAGGATTCCCTTCAAGCAAAGAGGGAAGCTAATGAGATAACAAGTACAGATAATTCACTTAATAAAAGTACAGATTCTATCATCACAGTTCTAGTGCAAACAAGTCATAAGCGAACCACCAGATGCTAGCTAGGATCAAATGAACTGCCCCTAGTTTCTGGTTCCATAAGTTGAGGGTCAGGGAATACTAGCATGGATGCCCGCACCTTGCTGCGGGAATTATTGTTATATGTTATTGGAATAATGAAAACGATTGATCTTATAAACATTACATAGCAAAATCTTTATGTAAACCTACTAAGAAAAACATTGAATATCAAATGTTTTTGTTGAAATTTACAGATTTGGTTTGATTTGAACTTATTGGTTCGGGTGGAGAAATTGAGTCTCAGCCTCATTCTACTTTACCTGTCTTCATAGTAGCCTTTGAGGTTAGGTAGACCTATTTTTTAGCTGCATGATTAAAACATGTTATACGAATTTCTCGCAGAATCAATAACTTCAAATCAAACATAAATCTGTAAATTCTCCAGAATCAATAACTTGTTCTAGTCGAGTGTTTCAATTCTCCATGTTCTCAGTCGAATGTTTTTACAAAATAGCAATTTAGAAGACCAAAAAAAAAAGAAGCCTCCAGATACATTAACAAACAAAGAAACAGGCAGAACCAATCTAAAAAAATTACATGTTAGTTTCTAGCTTATAACAACCATTTGATTGTACACTTATAGACCAACACTCATTGAAATAATCTGTTACGTTATAAAAGAAATTATACTTTAAAATATGCTTCATCCTAATCCAGAATGTTACAAAATCTTCAATCTTATCATCAATTATGTAGTAGACTAACCCTTTCAAAAGTTAAAGATAGATCACCATCATCATGTATAGAGACACCACCCTGCCAAAACGAAAAGAACAAACAGTTATACCAATTACATTTTCTTGGACTCGTACTGTTGTCAACAAATATCAAAATATACAACCACATTTCTAACATTGAAGTAGTTGAGTTATTAATTGAAATGGAATTGATATGAAACTATAGTTTTTTCAGTCATGAGTAAATAGAGAACATATCTCAGTCAAACAGCACCACATAGAATTAAATTTGCCCAATATCTAAAAAGAATACTCTGTTACATTCTTAATGCTTGATATCTTTGACCAATGCTACCACTAAATCACCAATAAAACTTCTCTGGCCAATATCAATAGATCCAAATACTTAAATTTAGAGTTATGTCCATCAGCAAGGGCCAATTTCTATCTCTACTTGGAGCTTTAGATTACTTTGTCGATCATGATCTCTCAGCATGGTAGTACGCCAAAATGTAGATTACTGTTACTGATTTGAGGTATAATATATATGCAACCGGTAACCATAACACATTCAAATCTGTACTCATTTTTCCTTACTTCTCTGTTTCTTTCTATTTCACTATAAGAGAGCTACTATGGTATATGAACCTGAATGACACTTACAAAGTCACAACATGCACATACAAAGATATAGGTAAAGAAGAATACCCGTGAACAAAGCACTACTAATTCAAGAGAAAGTTTTGGGCAATCCTTAGCTATGAGATTCCTTTCCTAATCCATTTCTGCAAGTTTATTGAGGTTCTCTTCCTCGTTCATATTTTTCCTTTCCAAAGATCAAACACTAATAAGAAATGCACATGTACCCACATAATCAATCCCCACTTTAAGTAAAAGAAAAAACACAGACCTGCATACCAAATCAACCAAAGTTCAGCACTCTAACGCATTTTGAGACATAAGTTTTAAAAATCATGACAAATAACACATATGTGTGCATATGCAAAACCAATAACAATGAGCAAGGCACTATCCTAACCCACTTACCCTTCAAATAAAGTAAAAAGCACAATATCCAGGTTATGTAATCACTCCCTTTAGTCAACACTAATCCTGCAAATAGGACAGGTATAAACACATAGCAAAAGGTTGGAACATAAATAAGCATGCAAAGTAAAAAGAGCAAGAGATAACAATTATGACACACTATACCTCAAGAGAAAGACAACCGCATCAAGCAAACAAAGAACAACAGTCCAAAAATTAGAGGAAAAGGCAATACTGCCACCTCCCATTCCTGTCCATTCAAATCCCTAGCAAATGCAGACAATATCATGTTACTACAATGAAAACAAAAAACTGAAAGAACGCACAGACAAAATAGTTTTACAATTTAAGCTCTCTCTCTCTCTAACAAAAGAACGCACAGACAAAAGAGCTACCACAGTTAATATTATCCCTCAACTACCACAGTTATTACTTTGTATAATCCTTCATATAATTGCGAAACAAAAAGGAATCAAGGCTGCCCGAAGAAAAAGCATTCCATGTCAAACAAGATTCCACTTACAAATCAATTAATACCCAAAATAAGTTCTCATACTTAGAAATTGTTAAAGGAAGCAATCTAAAGCAGTCAATCCCAATACATACCAGATTAAAATCTAAGCTATGGGAAGGTTTTGTCTTCTCTACCTCAAGCCTTAGTTCAGCGGCTAATAAAGCCAATCAATAGCTACAGTAAATCAATTCCAATTGCTAACACCCTTTTCAGCAAATCGAGCCACCTAAATCAAATTTACAGCAAATCACATCCCAATTTCTTGAATGGTTAAAGCAGAACAATTGGGTTTAAGAATAGAGGTAAATTGAACTTACTAGAGGCAGCAGTAAGCAAAGAAGAATTTCAGATTCTTAGGAAGTGAATAGCCATGAGATGACTTCTCTGTTTTCTTTTGAGCTATTATAGATTTAGTATTTTGGCTTGCAGAGAAGATATCAGTATGTCTAGAAGAGTAGAGAAAAAGGAGAAGGACTGAGGTGTATGGTCATAATGTACTTTACCAAACGAACTTGATGGATGGAAGAGAGTAAACAACATGTTTTCATCTAGATAGATGGTTGGATGCTTCTAAAGCCCAAATGAGATATTTATAAAAAATTATCAATATACAACTACACAAACACACACACAAAACAAGAAGGATCAAAGAAATAATTCAATTAAGTAGCCTAAATAAAAATTGAGGTCATCAAACTGCAGTAAAGCCTTCCCGGATAAAATGCTAGGAACAGATATCTTCTCCATACCAAGACCAAACAAACCATTAGAGCAGCAATATCTAGGAATGAACCACTTTGCACCTGTCCACAACTTCAAAATTCAAAATGCCCTTTTAGCTGAATTTATGAGATTTTAATACAAAATGAACAAAAGTTGGTTCCAAAGGTCACATTTTCTTGTGAACCCTTAACAAGAATCCGCATAATCAAACTGAAAATACCCCCAAAATACTAACGACATTCTCATCAACACTACTTCAAACCCAACAATTCCATTATCTAATTAGCAATAGATACAAGTTTTCTTCACATTAACAGAATTGAAGAAAGAAAAAGAACCTAACTTAAACTTACAGGAGCATAAGCAGTTCCTTCACAAGGCACCCAAAACATGTCACTCCCGCTATCAAGCGCCACCATAAACTTCATTCCAGGCGTCCCCAATTGCACCATCGTATAAGGCAAACTACCCAAAACAAAACATCAAATCAAATCCCTAATTTTCAAGAATCCCAAAATTTAAAAATGGAATCTTTGACAAATGAAACTAAAAGTGGAAACTTTGAGAGAAGAAAAATGTAATATCCCAAAGAGGTGATCTGAAAAGTGAAGTTGTGGTCATTGGATTCGACGAGCTTGCAGCCGCGGAGGAGGCGGTCGAGTAGGCGAGTTTGGGGTAGTACTCGAAGCTGCGATTAGGTTTTCAAAAATAATCAAAATCGCGAAACACAATTGGAAATTTCAGAAATTGGAGAACTAAAGGGTCGAAATTGGACCTTCATCTGCGACTTTGATAGCTTTCTCGAACTCCAGTTGCTTCTATTTCACACTAGAGTCTTCTCTCTCTACTTCAATCATTGCCTGAGTTTGCTGATCTTTTCCTTCTTCGTTTCTCTCCTTACTTCTGCAAATTACATGTTGTGCCTTGTTGTATCGGAGGTTGAAGTAAGAAAAACCCACTGAGAGTGAGAGCGAGTGAGAGTGAGGGCGAGATTGAGAGATCGGCGAGGGTGAGGGGGATTGATGGTGAGAGCAATGGTGGGTGAGAACGATAGTGAGTCATGAGTGAGAGAGAGGCTAAGAGCGATTTGGGAGGGAGAGTGACCTAAATTTTTAGCCAAGGAGGGAACATGGGTTTTTTCAGGCTAGGTTTTAAGTGGAAAAAAATAAAAGTAAATTAATTTTTGTTTGTTTTTTTCTCTTTTTCAGACAACAGATGTCCTTGACCTTGTTAGTGTTGTTTGAAATCTCTCAAATTTACCAAAGGACAATGTGTTGGATGAGTAGAGGTGAGACGACAGGTTTTAAAAATCTGTCGTCTGACTAAATTAGACGACAGCAAAAACTCATGTGTCGTCTGATGACTGTCATGTGATTAAGTTATTCTAGTAGTGTCGAAGCCGAGTTCCGATAGTGACCTACACAATTTAGTGTATCAATTTAAAACCCTATCAATGTAGTAAGAATAAGTAGGGATCGTTCTCAACCGGGGATTATGGCCTAATTAATTCCTGAAAAATGAAACGTTAGCAAAACAAATTAAAGAATATATATACATACTATTTACGAAAATAAGAAGGGGGATTTAAGATTTTATTCTAATTTAACAACTAAGTAAATATATATATATATATATATATATATATATGACACCTCAAAACACATAATCAAGTAGAATTAAATGAATGGAACGAAATTAGATAGAATTAACTACTATTAACAAGTTGGCAAGGTTGCAAACATCAAATCACGAATTAAATATGTCTAAGCATAGAATCAATCAAGAACAAAGATGAACGCATACAAAGTTTTTTTTACTTCCCTTAATTAAATTAACTAGATGAACGCACCATAGTTAACCCTATTAATCATGCAATTATTAGTGGTAGCTAATCACTAACAAAAACACTTTCAACGCATTAAGAATCATGGAAGTTTGATTAATTCAAGTCAAGAACACAAGTTAGAACGCTAATCAAGCATGCAAGACTCATTATTAAAGCCTAGAACGCTAGCACCTTCAATTACATGTTCATCAATCTAAGTATGCATCCAAAGATCAATTAACACATAACAATTGGGATTGAAGATCGAATTTAACAATC
>LYNE01001155.1:249-11769 GCA_001662545.1 Rosa x damascena
GAAATTGAGTTAAAAATCGATTTGTTAAGGAATTAACTAAGCAAAATGTGAGGAATTAACTATTAAAATACCACATTAAAATGCTTCTATCAGGCCCCTTTCTTGAGTACTAAATTTGGAGTCCTTCAAATTTAATAATGGGCAAATTACCTATAACTCACCTTTTGTGAGAACTCTTCCCATGCGGCCAATAATTTTCTAAAAAGACGAAAAAGGGATATTGTCCTGTTGTTGACTCTTAGGTTCAGATATATTTTTCTATCAATTTGTTTCATACTTCTAAGCAAAACAAAACTAGCCTTCAACATGCCCAAGTTTTTCACCTAACGGCCTCCTGCCTAGCGGTTACTTTAACAGGCGGAATCACTGCTGCTTGTCTTAATTAAAAGTATAAAACAAAAATTAAAAAAAAACAAATCTAAATTTTCAAGTTTCTACAGGATACATGCATGAAACAGATAGGTACGTTTAACAAGATGTATAGAACAAACATAACTAGTATTTTGATAAAACAGATGGGCATCTGATTTTATTTATTCAAACATAAATACATGCTAGAGATCCAGAGCCTCATTCTCAGGTAAACAGCAAAAGCTGTTTAGCTATCCATAAGAATGAGCGGATACTTACTTGAAAAGGAAAGCACACTACTTAACACTCGGAAGAAAAGAGCATACTGCTACTATGGCTATCTTACTTCTTGAGAGAAGACTCTTCTGCTCAATTTTCTGATATATGAGATTTTATCTAGTGGCTGAATTTTTCGATGTATCGAAATTTTTGTTGCCTTACAAATGAAACCTCAGGTTCCTTATATAGAAAGCGGACTTCAAACTAGAATTCAAAAACACAAAATGTACAGAACAACTCCGTGATTATCTGCTGTCGATAGTGCTCCTGATAATGGAGGTCGGCTAGCGAAAAGCAGATTCTTCTGGGAGAAATGTTTTTCACCTGTTTCCTTTTTGAAAAGCAAAAGCGACTTTGGGGAAAAGTCCAAAGTTATTTTCGGTGCTTTCTACACCTGCTGCTTCACATGTTCTCATCTGTTCTGAATTATAGCCAAGGACAAAGGAGTTGTCATTTGCCTGGGCCATCCGAGTGGTGGTTGCATTATCTTCAACGTCTGTATCAACATACATTTTATAGTGGTTGTTCTTTTCAAGTTTTTCGACCCACTGTAAGCATGCCAGCGTTGAATCTATCTCTTTTCTGGTGAGAGATAGGAAGAGGTCAGTGCTGATTACGTCAGGGTGATCGTAAGCCGTGACGATTATTTTTTCTCCTGCTGCCAGGAAAGTATTTCTTGTGTCTTCTTCGATTATCTTTTTGATGTAATCTAGAGTCATGGACTTCATCCATGGGATGCTTGAGTTTGGCTACCCATTGAATCCAACACATGCAGGTTGAAGATATTGTCTCTGAATGATCCTCACATAATGGTATGGAGAGATATATTCAACTTCTCCATTGGTCTTTTGAATCCATTCTGGAGGTGTGGATCTGAACTTCAGTCTCAGGGTGCAGTCATTTTTTCTGACATTTTTTACCGTGTTGACGTTGATGGGAGGCAGCCCTTTTAGATCATCATTGGTTTTAGTCCAGAGATTATGAACAAAACCATTTTCAACAAGCCAGAGCTTGTGTTCCTGAGGATGCTCACTCTGAACATTGACTAGGTATCTTCCAACATCAGGTCCTGAAACAATGAAGAGTGTTGGAGGAATACAGGCCTCAACATTATGTTTTCCTATCAGATTATGAAATTCAAACCAATCGGATTCATTTAGTGCCATGATAGGAACTTTAGCACTTTCTAGACTTTCAAGGAAGTGAATTTTTTCATTTCGTACAGCACTCTGCTGTGTATGAACTTCTTCAAACTGTGGTCTAGCATTTTCAAAAAGTTCTTCAGCTAATGCGAAGAGAGCTGGGAACATCAAACCACTACTTCTTTCTTGAAAGGCAAACAAAAGATTATCCAGAATTGCCTTTTGGTGGTAAGCTAGCCTTCTGCCTGTTCTGAACACAGGAGCATCGAATGTTTGAAGTTCATAGTTAAAAACATTTATTACTCCATTTGGAGTAGGTTTGCTTTTTGGCAAAGCAACAGCCTTCAACGGTCTTGATGAGCCTTTGTCGTATGCCGTTTGAGACGGGCTAGCCAATCCTTTACCCTGGGATTGATCAGTTGTGGCTAGTCCTTTTGGACTTAGCAAGAATCGTTTAAGGATTTTTTCTTTCGGATCCCCAGTCGGTTCATGTTCTTTTCCAGTTCTTCGGCTTCTGGGATTGCGACCTTCGTCGTCGTCATCTTTCCGGTTGAACATTGCCAATTCTCTGGTTAAGGCATCTGGAAGATAATTCTTGTTTCCTGCAATTAATTCAACAACATAATCATATTGATTAAGAAATAATTGCCAGTTTGCTAATCTTCCTCTATCAGCAGCTTTATCAAGTTTAAAATTTTTGAAATTCTTTACTCTAGCACAATCGGTGCGGACAGTAAAGGGTTTTCCAAGAAAAGCTGGAGAGTTTAAAATTGTTTTTTTGACAACCAAAATTTCTTTTTCCCCTGTGGGATAATTTATTTCTGCAGGGCTGAACTTGCTACTACAAAATTTGCAGATCTTTTCAATGTTAGTTCCAGGCGTTTTTGCCAGGACAACACCGGACCAATAGTTATCACTCGCATCTGTTTGGAGGATAATTTCATCATTCTCTTCGGGTTGTTGAAGAGGAGGGAGATTTTTGCAGAGATTTTTTATTTGCTTGACAATTTTTTCATCATCTTCTGTGAAGTTCCATTTTCTTTTAGAGCTTGTTTTAGGAGATAACATTGCTGTTAGCCCTGATATTTTAGGAATAAAATCTCTTCCGTAGTTGATAACTCCTAAGAATCTCTCTAGACTCTTGGCGTCAGGAATTCTGTCCGGGAATTTCCAGATTTTCTCAAGGATGTGAGGTTGGAGTTTTATTACTCCATTCTTGATGTTTATTCCTAGGAAATCAACTTCATCGAGGATAAAGAAGATTTGTTTTTCTCCTAGGATAATTCCATGCTGAACTATCAGCTTTACAACCTTGTAGAGGTGTTTCATGTGTTCTTCTCTGTTTTTGGAGAAGACCAGGATGTCATCAATGTAGACGACACAGAACTTAGCAACATGTTTAAAGATGTCATCCATCTTTCTTTGGAATATTGAAGGAGCTTGTTTTAGACCAAAAGGCATTACCAACCATTCGTAATGGCCTTGTGGTGTTCCAAATGCAGTGAGAGCAACATTCTCAGGATGCATCTTGACTTGCCAAAACCCTGATTTTGCATCAAACTTTGAAAAGACTTTAGCTCCTCTGAGCTGATTGATCAGGACTCTGACCTGAGCTATTTGATAACCGTCTTTGACAGTCTTTTTGTTGACATCTCTGTAGTCAATTACCATTCTAGCTTTTCCTCTGAGGTTTTCTGCATGATTTCTGACGTAGAAAGTTGGAGCATGATGCGGGCTATTGGAAGGTTGAATTAATCTCTTGTTCAGGAGATCTTCAATATCTTTTCTGAATTCTCTTTGATCTTCCTCTTTGTATTGAGGAATAGGTTTGACATGACAGATGACATTCATGTCATGTAGTCTCAATTCGCAGACCACTGGGTCTTTTTCCCAAAATTTTTGAGGATCTACATCGATATTTTGTTCAAGTAGTTTCTTGATTTTATCAAGAGTGGGAGATTTTTGAGACTCAAGCTTATTCTGGAAGTGCTTGAGGTTATGCTCATGGATGAAACTAGCTTCTTCTTCTTCACTAGTTCCTTCTTCTTCTTCTTCTTCTTCTTCTTCTTCTTCAGAAGTGTCTTCAACAATTAATTCCTCTTGTTGATTGATTTGGAGGATGGGTTCGAATTTAGGTTTGTAGGGGTTAAGATCACCACTATTCTGTTGCGATCTCTGATATTGGATAGTGAAATGTGGACCTACTACGCTTTTGGCTTGAGTAAGCCTATCTGCCCAGAACACCCGTTCTCCTTTTCTGAAGTCTATCGCTTCTTCATCTTGGATGAATATTTGTTGGAGAATAAAATTATTTCCCAACAAGAAATCAGATCCTTGGCCTTCAGATTGCCAAACGTTGTAGATGATAAATGTTCCTCCACCAATGGTGATATGAACATTTTTTGCTACTTTATTCATTGTAAGATGGCTTCCATCAAACGTAACTCCAGTAGCTGTTCTTTTCTTGTCTTCTTTCCAGAGTTCATCTGGAATTGCAAATCTCTTTGCAACAGTAAATCCTGATTCATTATCTACAAAGGCATGTAGATGATATTTTTTATGGTCAGGGAATTTTAATCCAATCTCTATGTAGTTGCTATAGCGACTAGTAGAGACGATTTTCGCTTGCTCTAGCTCAAATTCTTGAGCTTGTTCTTGTGGAATGAATGGTTTGCATTCTTCTGGAACATTTTCTGGTATTTCGACCAGTTCTGTAGTGTCATCAATTTTTTCTTCATTGATGATTTCTTCCTTTTTTGAGGAAGAGGGTTCCACGATTTTTTGGAACTGAGTTTTTGTTTTTTTTTCTCTTTTTGATCAGAGAAATATTCTTCATACTCTTGTTCTACCAATTGGCTGACAATGCCATTCTTGGTTTTTCTTCTTGCTTCAGCTATGAAGCATTCTTTGTGGTAAGTCTTTTTTGACCCTTCACAAAACATAGGAAGTCCATTCTTTTCGTGACATAGGCAGTAGTCACAAACGAATGTACCAGGGTTTACCTGATAAGAACACATTATTGATTCTGTCTTACTTTCTTCCTAGTTTTTGATTTTAAGAACATTCATCTGTCTAGATTCTTATTCTATTTCAGAATCTGTTTCAGAGGCAGATGATTTTTCATCTTCAGACCAGGCAGAGTAAACTGACCTGTCATCTTCTTCATCATCAGAGTAAGCTATTTCATAGCCTTTCATGTTTGCTGTTTCTACTATAGGTTCATATTCTTCAAATAGAGCTTTAGTAGATCTTTTACCCTTTTTCGGGCATTCATTGACATAGTGCCCTTCAGCTTTGCATAACCAACATCTGCAGGTTTTCTTGCCTTGTTGTGTATTCTGATGGTTTGGTCGATAATTCTTCTTTTTCTTGAAGAACTTCTTTTTAGGATCTTCATCATGTTGTTTTTTGAAGTTGGAACTCTTCTTAAAATTCCAATTTTTCTTTTTATTACTCCTTTTGAATTTTTTGGAATAATATTTTTCTTTTTTCCTTTTGTGGAAATTAGATTCATGACATCCCCAGTTGGTTGGTATGTCTAATATTCCATAACAGAAATTTTCAACTCCTTTGAGTTGTTTCTTAGCCATTTTTGCTCTAAGATTGGCTTTACATTGTTCTTTTAGTAATTGCCTAATTCTGTCGCCAATACCTCTGACTGAAAATCTTTCAATTGGTTTTTCAGCTATGCTTTCTCTCACAGCTGTTCTCCATGGTTCAGGGAGTTTTCTGTGCAATAAGTTGACTAGATCAGTATTCTCTAGTTCACCGATTGTACAGTAATATTCTTGAAATTCATTCAAGTATTCTTCAAAATATCTCATGTCACAAATTTTGAGAGCATAGATATTTAATTTGGTCGTTTCTTTAGCCTTGTCACTCAGATTTGAGAGATCTCCATAGAACTGATCATACAGGGGTACTGCAAAATCATACGGAGATTTTGAAGTTTTAATGTCTTCTAGCCATTCTTTTCCTCTGGCTGTTTCTTTGAACGACATATAATATTATTTTGCTACTCCAGTGAGAGTAGTTTCATAGTACACCTGTAAATCTGGTGCCTCAAATTTTCCAAGGGTGAGTGCAGAAGCCATCATCAGGCTGTCTACCCATTGGTCAAGAGTTTTTCTCTTGTCTAGAGCCTTGTCTAGATTTAGCCAGATACCATAGTTAGAAATTGGTACTCTGGGTATGTTGTCCTCTGGGACAAATCTTTGAGAACTTCTTTCTCCATTTCTGCCCGTAGGGGCTTTCTGTATAGGGAGTTTTATCTTTCCCTTTTCTCTAATGATGACTGTTTTGGAATTGGAGCTTTCTCCATCTTCCATTTCAATATCTTGATAAGGAAGGAGTTTTCTTTGCTTTCCTGGTTTGAAATTCTTCATTTCTTTGATTAGTTTTTCTAATCTTTCAGGATTCTCGCAAGATTCTGCTTCATCATAGAGATCATAAAGTTTTTGTGCTTTAAGCTTATGAACTGGTCTATTTAGATCAGCTTCTAATTCTTCTTCAGATATTGGTTCTTCAATAGTGGGTTTGGTACCACTAACACTAGCTTCTCTAGTGCTATAACTTCTTCTGAGAAGATTTTTGTTTATCCTGATGTTCTCAGGACAGACATCACTTTTTCTGTGATTGTCAAAATTGAGACTGATTTCTCCAGTCTTTCTGCTTTCATAGACTTTTGCCTTAGCATTTTCTGGTGGTTTTTTCGGACCAGATAATTTCCATTCAATGGGAAAAGTCACTTCGTTCCAAGTAACTTTGTGGATCTGTTGTGAATGATTCTTCTGATTAGTAAGAAATCCAGTAGTAAGACCTGGGATATTTGATATCCTTGTCTTAGGAGCTACCGTAGTGCTCATTAATTGGTAGTAAATTTTATATACTATTGCGAGTTCTTGCATATCTTGTTTCATAGATATGTCATCTGTCTTGACTCTTAATCTTAGACAGTGAGCTGCATCTTTCAAGCTGGTGGTGAAGTTGGGGAAGCAGTTAAAATATGCTACTTGTTCACATAGGGATGCTTCAAGAGTTCCCAACAGACTAGCTTGGAAATCTGTTAGTCTATTGTCTTGTAAGACACATAGAACTGAACAGTTTATGCCTTCTCGAGCTAGCAGGTTTATGCCTACTTGGACTGCTCCAATGTGCATAAATTGATATTTTTTTGCTGCGGCTCTGGCAACTTCTGAGGGAGTGATCATTAACAGATTAATTTCACCTCCTAAAGTGGCAGTGGTTGTAATTTCTAGTAGTTTAAAATGATGGCTATCCATCAGATCAAACGTTCCCCTTTTGTAGATTTGTTTAAAGTCTAATTTTGGAATTGCGGAGTTTTTTACCTCCTGTTCAATTTCGTTGTATTCGAATTCTTCAGCATTTAGGAGTTGTACTCCTTTCTTTTTTCCAAAGATGCTCAACATATTGACATCTCTTTTTTCTTTTGGGTTTTCATACCGAATACTAGTGCTACTAGTAGATGGTTCCAGAAAGATCATGTTTGGAACAGGATTCTTGTCTAGTCTTTCTAATGGTTTGAATCCATTAGTTTTCTTTGTTTTTACTGTAGGCACTTTCTTGTCCTTCAATATATTTTTCATAGAATCCAACGTTTTTTTGCTGTTCATTGATTTTTCTACTAACACTTGTTAGTTTTTCATCTTCCTTTTTTGGAAGTTCTTTGATATAATCCATTTTTTGCTCCAGTTTTTCTAACCGGGCGATTATATCAGGTAAATTATCTAGATGATCGATCTTGAGATCTATATATTTCTTTCAACAGGGCCTGATGTTTCTCATCAGAGGATTTTAGTAGAGAATTCAACTTCTCTAATATTAAATCAGACATCGTCCCCATCGGGGATTTCCCTTTTGAGCTTTTTGCAAGCTCTGATACCAGTGATGTGCGGATCTAACCAATGCTCAAATAATCAAGAGGTTTTTGTTCCTCTTTAAGAGTGTATCGGAGATTTTCAATCTCTTCTTCTACTTTATAGATTCTTTCTTGGATTCTGAAGATGATATTCCAATAATCTGGAGTTTCTCTTTTAAGATTTTCTCTGAGATATTCCAGTTTTCTCAGCTTTTCTCTTTCTTTCTTTAATTCTTTGCTAGTGTTGTTACAGATAGCAACTAGCTCAAGTCTATCAGCAATTGAAATGATGAATAGTAAAACGTACTGTTTACCTTTGAAAATAGAGGATGAATCTTAGTTATTATACTCATATTTAAACAAATAAATTCAAGATGGGCCCACCACGTTTCATCAAAATTAACAGACTATATAAATTAAAACATGTATGCAGAGGAACAATAAACAAGGAGATGGATGGATATTGACGGATAGGAGGAAGGAAATTTTAAAAGGAGTGAGGGTATTATGGTCTCTTTATGACAAAGATTGAGTTATTGGTAAATAGTTTTATGAAAATGTAGTTCCTGGTAATTGGCTCTTTAATAATCACCAACCATGCACAATTTCCATCTTCATTGAAATTTGCAATGAAATTTAATAGCTGATGCTGATGGTTTGATCTTGCTAATAGATATGTGGTTCTACTTTTGTCCTGTGGTAGTTAGTTTGTTCAATTGTCTGAAACATTAGTCACAGCATAGCGGTGAATCTTCCCAATTGATTAGATAGCCTAATTAATAATATTGTGAAGGTCATATATTTAAGTTTCATTGACATCAAGGAAGAGTGGATTGGGATAGAGATAGATATGTGGTTCTACTTTGTTTTGGTTTCTCTATCAAAAAGTTTGTATTGCCAAAAGATATGTGCTTCTACTTCCTTATTTTGGTCTCCTTTTAGTCTTATGATAGTTTTTCTTGCAAAAATCAAGCCCCATTTGATAATCTGTCGAAATTAGCTTTAACCTTAGCACTAAAATTTTGTCGAGTGAAGTCATCCAATGACCTAAAATTTACATATATTTTGCAATTTTTTCTATTGCAATGATACCTCGACAAACGAGAAAAATATATCAAAGAAAATTTTGAGTACAAACTCTAACGAAGTGCCAAGAGTTTGTTTCTTTCATGTGTTGTCTGGGCCTTGTGGGCCTCGGTGTTTGTTGTTGTTTCAGTTTGGGAGGTCTTGTTGGACCTGTTTGTACTTGTTCTTGATATATAAATTTCCAGTTTGTTTGACAAAAAAAAAAAATTAAGTGCATGCCAAGAGTTTCTAAATCCCAAACCCTTTTCGTTTTTGTCCTTAAACCCCCGCTAAGGCTCTGACCAAGCTTATTATTCATTTATCTTGTAGATATGATTTTTCTCTTTGATGACTTCATTCAAGTAATTAATAAGTTAAGATGAGTTGGGAGAATTTCAAGTCCTCCAACGTAAAAAATGGGGTGAGATCAAATAAATTCAAGGATGAGCAGATGCCATTCTAGAAACAACATGTCTTGACTCCAAGTCAATTTGATGGGAATCTTTATGAAGGCCAATCCCTAACCAAACTGCTGGCTTTGCTGTACATTGTTTGTGGAACAGGTCACTGGTTCGTTTGGATTGGCATCACCACCAACACCGGCCAAACATGCCACTACCATGTTATTTTCATTATCTCTGTTATCAGTTGAAAATATTTATTGTTACATCTAACAGATCGATAAATTGATGTAGGACGAGAATGGGCCTGATTTTCGCACGAGAAACCTGAAAAGTCCAAAACCAAATTTTCTTGGATATTACAGGGGCTAGTAACCTCATTATGCTTGAATTACCTATTTTTCAATCACTCTTCTTGATTCCATGCCGCTTCTTTATTTCTTTGATAGATGTTCTACGACCAGCGTCGTTGAGGTTGGTGGTAGTGAACTTCTCCCTTGGATCGTCGTCTGCTAAGAAGCGGGTGATACCCTTCTTTGATACCAAATGATGCGGGAAGCGTGAACACGATAGTAAGAGACTCCGTCAAGCGTCGAAAGCCATATAAGATGAGCTAGAATCCACTAGCAATTACGGGCACAGCCGTAAGAAACTTAGAAACATAGAGAAACTTCTCTAACATTTGATTTTTCATTGATAACTTGAATGAAAATTACAATCTAAGATGTGTCTTATATAGGGCACATAGCATAAACCTAATACAACTAGAAAACATAAAGAACAATTTATTGTAGACTAAAACTAGGAATTAAACCTAATTAAACCTGATTAAATAAAAATCAGAAATAGAATTCTAGATACTAAAGAATATTACGTTTGGAATCCCAATAAAGATTTTGCTCGAGAATCCCGATATATCCAAAAGAGTAATTTATGATTAATTCCATCATTAAGAAGCCTATTTGAATACCAATTTCCAATATTCAAATTATTCTTCTTAATGTGAAAATGTTTCTTCCTTTTCGAGATTTTTTGTTGAAATTGGCTAAAATGTCGTCCTACATCATCATGGGACTAGAAATGATACATATGGGGACCTAGGTTTGAATGTAATTACAAGAAAATGTGCTCAACTTGAAGTCAGATATGTTAACATTCCTAGAAATCAAGTCATCCAATTACCTAATAAATGGAATACTCGAATTTGATAACTAAAATTAACATTAGCTTCTATCAAAATAATTCATTACACAGTTGGAATTTTTTGGAGATTGGATGCAGTTACTAATTCATTATAAGACTTGGCACCTAAATTCCAAACCTGTGGCCAGATCGATGCTTTGTTTGCAGTCATCTATGTATTTCTCACTTGCACTTTGGTTTTCGTCTGTTTTGTCCATTTTGATATTAATTATGTATCACAGATTTGATTTTCCATTTAATTTTTTTTTGCTCTCACATCAAATCTTAATACGTGCTTCAATTGTTCCTCTGTTGTTTATGGAGTAACACTTGCATAATATATATTACTTAACTCCGTAATAAGCTGGTTTTGGTAGAATATAGTAAGCACCTTGGGGAAACCATGACTGTATTTAGGTTTTCCTAACACACCATGGAAGCCATTATTGCGCAATGCCAAAACTTTTAACTCCGGAAGAGGCCCCAACCAAAAAGGGAATACATCACTAAAATAATTGTTTGAGAGACGAAGAAACTCGAGCATTACACAATTCGCCAATGACCTCGGTAATTGTCCATGTAATTGGTTGCGACTAACATCAATCATCCTGAGTATGCTTCTCTGGCTATATATTTGGGGAAGAATGCCTTGAAAAGAGTTGTTTCCAAGTCTTAAGACCTTCAGATAGTCACTAAAGTATCCAAGACACTGTGGAAGCATGCCACTCAACTTGTTGTTTGACAAGTCAAGCAACTGAAGAGAAGTCAGATGGCAGATCAATGGTAAAATTTCTCCAGATAGTTTGTTAGCCGAAACATCATAAATTTCGATGCATGGTGGAGGTATTGGTAAGGGTCCCTCTAGCAGTTGTGCGAAAAGCACAACAAACGTAAGTTAAGCCAGGGAAGAACAACTAGATGTTGGCCAAAGCCTGAAAGGAAGTTGTCTTGAATGAGTAGCACCTGCAAAGTTTTGGTTGCCCATCCATTTCGGTACTTGCCCATGCAATTTGTTTGCAGAAAGGTCCAGCCACTGCAATTTTTGTTGGAATCTTAGGAAATCTGGAAACTCTCTTACGCTGCATGATCTCAACCCTAGGACACTGAGCTGTGGACTAAGAAGCACCGAAACGGGTACGAGTTTCCGGATACGATACGATCGGAAACGTGGAAACGGTAAATCTTAAATGTAATAGGAAACGGAAACGTGAAGGAAACGCTA
>LYNE01001155.1:41414-53828 GCA_001662545.1 Rosa x damascena
TTGATCTAAACATTGCCCTCAATGTTTGACTATAAAGCACAACAATGAACAAATCAAGCATAAAGAAAAAGATGAAACACAACCAAAAACACACAATGGAGCAAATATAATCAAACAATAGAAATAAAAGAGAAGAGATAGAGAGATCAAATCTGTTTGGCAAGCACTTCAGCAGCTTCCAACTCTTCCATCATTGGGTTGCCTCCCAAGTAGTGCTTGCTTTAACGTCTGCAGCCAGACGGTGCACATCCTTTAATCCGCATAGGTGGGAACTTGGAGGGGTACCTCCTCCAAGTCATGCTCCACGAAAGACTCATAATAGGGCTTGAGTCTATGCCCATTCACCTTGAATACCTTTTCCGTGCGAATGCTCTTAATTTCCACTGCACCATGAGGGAACACATTAGTTATAACGAATGGTCCAATCCACCTAGAACGAAGTTTACCTGGGAACAAGCGAAGACGAGATTCAAAAAGAAGGACTTTTTGTCCAACGACAAAAGTTTTCCTCTTGATCATCTTATCATGGAAGGCCTTAGCCTTGTCCTTGTAAATCCTACTAGACTCATAAGCATCATTGCGTAGCTCCTCCAACTCATTGAGTTGCAGCCTCCTTTTGTCACCAGCCGCTGCCATATCCATATTAAATTGCTTAATCGCCCAATAAGCCCTATGCTCAAGTTCCACCGGAAGGTGACATGGTTTGCCAAACACAAGCCGATATGGAGACATCCCAATGGGGGTCTTGTAAGCAGTCCAATATGCCCATAAAGCATCATCTAAGCGTGAACTCCAATCCTTCCGAGTGGGTCCAACTGTCTTCACAAGTATTTGCTTCACTTGTCGATTAGAAACCTCCGCTTGGCCACTTGTTTGAGGATGGTAGGGCGTTGAGACCCTATGTGTGATATTGTACTTCTTCAACAAAGCTTCAAACGATCGATTGCAAAAATGAGTCCCTCCATCGCTGATGATAGCTCTAGGTGTTCCAAATCTCGAAAAGACATGCTCTTTAAGAAAACTCAAAACAACTTTGGAATCATTAGTCGGGGTGGCCTTTGCTTCCACCCACTTAGAGACATAATCAACAGCTAATAGAATGTAAAGATAACCATTTGAAGAAGGAAACGGTCCCATGAAATCTATGCCTCAAACATCGAAGATTTCGACAATAAGAATAGGATTTTGAGGCATTTGATCTCTTGGGCCCAAGTTACCTGTACGTTGACAACGATCACATGATACACAAAATGCATGCGCATCCTTAAACAAAGTGGGCCAAAAGAAGCCACTTTCTAATACTTTGAGAGCAGTCCTCTTAGCTCCAAAGTGACCTCCACAAGCATAAGAGTGACAAAAGGTTAATATAGAATGAAATTCAGTTTCGGGTACACACCTTCTAATCACTAAATCCGGGCAATGCTTCCATAGATAGGGGTCATCCCACACATAGTATTTGGCCATCTTCACCAACTTGTCCTTTTGAGCACGTGTGAAATCCTCCGGAATTTTCTTGGTGACCAAATAGTTGATGATGTCCGCATACCAAGGATCATAAGCTTGCATAGCAAACAACTGTTCATCCGGAAAGCTCTCACAAAGAGGAAGAGAATCCTCTTCTGCGTTGGAGCCATTGACAAGTCGGCTAAGGTGGTCAGCTACAACATTCTCGCTCCCCTTCTTGTCTTTTATCTCAAGATCAAACTCTTGGAGTAGAAGCATCCATCTAATCAACCTTGGTTTTGCCTCCTTCTTGTTAAGCAAATACTTTAGAGCTGCATGGTCAGTGAAAATAGTAATTTTTGTTCCAACCAAATAAGACCTAAACTTTTTTAAAGTAAAAACTACAGCAAGAAGTTCTTTTTCTGTGGTAGAATAGTTTAGCTGAGCATCATTCAAGGTACGAGATGCGTAGTAGATGGCATGAGGAAGCTTATCCACTCTTTGGCCCAAAACAGCCCCAATTGCGTAGTCAGAGGCATCACACATAAGCTCAAATGGTAGATTCCAATCCGGTGGCATGATGATAGGAGCTTCAGTGAGCATCTTCTTGAGCTTCTCGAATGCAGCCTTGCACTCTTCATCGAAGACAAAGGACACATCTTTCTGAAGGAGTTTGCACAAGGGTCTTGTGATCTTTGAATGGTCTTTCATAAAGCGCCTATAGAACCCTACATGACCAAGAAAAGAACGTACCTCTCTCACACAAGTAGAAGGTGGTAAGGAACGAACAAGATCTATTTTTGCTTTATCTACCTCAATACCCTTAGCAGAAACAATATGGCCTAACACTATCCCTTGTTGTACCATGAAGTGGCACTTCTCCCAATTTAAAACAAGATTCGTATCCTCACATCTTTTAAGCACTAAAGACAAATTATGTAAGCATGAATCAAAAGAATTACCGTACAAGGAGAAGTCGTCCATGAAGACTTCTATGATCTTCTCAACCATGTCAGAAAATATTGCCATCATGCAACGTTGAAAAGTCGCCGGTACATTACACAAGCCAAACGGCATCCTACGGTAGGCAAACATACCAAAGGGACACGTAAATGTAGTCTTCTCTTGGTCCACGGGATCGATAGTGATCTGATTGTATCCTGAGTAGCCATCCAATAAACAATAGTAGGCATGTCCTGCGAGTCGCTCCAACATTTGGTCAATGAATGGGAGAGGGAAGTGATCCTTGTGTGTAGCGGTGTTAAGCTTGCGGTAATCAATGCAAACTCTCCACCCGGTTTGCACTCTTGTAGGTACCAACTCATTATCCTCATTCTTGACTATGGTGATGCCGGATCTCTTTGGTACCACTTGAACAGGGCTCACCCACTTGCTATCAGAGATTGGATAGATTATCCCCACATCTAGGAGCTTAAGAACTTCCTTCTTCACGACTTCCATCATTGGAGGATTCAATCGTCTTTGAGCTTCCCTTGAAGGTTTTGAATCCTCCTCAAGATGAATGCGATGCATGCACATGGATGGACTAATCCCCTTAATGTCTGCAATGCTCCAAGCTATGGCTTTCATGTGCTCTCTAAGAACCCGGACAAGCTTTGCCTCCTCATGTAACTAAAGGTTAGAAGCAATAATAACCGGCAATGTCTCATTATCTCCCAAATAAGCATACTTGAGATGATCCGGCAATGGTTTAAGCTCTAATTTGGGTGCCTGAGTCACAGAAGGTACAAGTTTTGCATCTGAAACTGGAAGGGAAATAAAGTTAGGAGGCTTACCTTGTACTTGAGGGCGTGCCTCAAGTGCAGCGACTGTTTCCATGAGCTCATGGTTCCAAACTACATCGTTGGAGACCCTTGGATTGGTGTCTTTCCCCTTCATTTGTCCAGTTGAAGTATGACCTTTGACTAGTTGAAAATCGTTTTGCTCCAATCCCAATTCTAATGTGCTCTTGAGTTTATCCTCCCCCACACTTGCATTAAAGGTATCCTGCACAAGATAATCAAAGGCATCTATGGAAAAACAAGTATGAACATCATTCGGATACCTTATGGCCTCAAAGATGTTGAAGCATATAATGTCGCCATCAAATTCCATTGTTAAGGTCCCCTCATAGACATCAATCTTTGTTCGTGCAGTCCTCATGAATGGGCGACCAAGAATGAGAGGGAGGTCGTATGGCATAGGCTCAGGCTCCATCTCAAAGACAAAGAAATCCGCTGGAAAGATCAACTCTCCCACTTGCACCAAGACATCTTCAACTATGCCCTTAGGATAGGCTATAGAACGATCCGCTAATTGAATGGTGACTTGAGTATCCTTGAGCTCACCTAACTTAAGAGTTTCATACACAGTATAGGGCATTAGATTAATAGAAGCTCCTAAATCAAGTAAAGCTTTTTCAAACCTTCGTTCCCCAATTGTGCAAGGGATGGTGAATCTTCCAGGATCCTTTAGCTTAGGAGGCAATTTTCTCAAAAGTACCGCTGAGACTTCCTCACTAAGAGCCACGGTTTCCTTATCTTTATACCTCCTCTTGTTGGTACACAACTCCTTGAGAAACTTAGCTCATTTGGGCACTTGTTTGATGGCATCCAAAAGAGGGATGTTCACTTGGACTTTCCGAAAGGTTTCCAAGATGTCTTTCTCATGTTGCTCATTCTTTGAGTTCATGAACCTGCGAGGAAAAGGGATACAAGAGGACATAGGGATAGAAGCATCATTGTTAGCCTTAAAAGAATTCAAAGAAGGGTTAGGAGTGCTCCGATTTTCGACTGGCTGACGAATTTCCTTCGAATGGTCAAAATCTGACTTTTCTGTGACGACTGGTCGGCGGGTTTCGCCGACTGATCGGTGGATTGCGAAATTTCAATTTTTGATATTTTCAGCTTCGTTTTTGGATTCTTTTTCTTCGTCCAAAGCTTCTTGAGACTTCTCTTTGGCCCTTATTGGTTCCTCCAATTGCTTTCCACTTCTCAAAGTCATGGCATGGAGCTCTGCAACACTCTTACCCTTAGGATTAGGCACAGTTGTGCTTGGAAGAGTGCCGGGAGGCCTATTTTGCATATTACTTGCAAGTTGCCCAACTTGTCTTTCTAAGTTCTTGATTGATTTGCCCTTGCTCCTTAAATTGAGCCTTAGTCTCTTGCATGAATGTAGAGGTATGAAGTGCCATCTCCTTGAGCATATCCTCCAATGATTTGCTTGGAGCTTGTTGAGGTGGAGCTTGTTGATGTGCTTGTTGTCTAGGGGCTTGGAAACCAGGTGGCGTGTTATAGACACCTTGAGTAGGCTGAACCACATTATCATTATTGTTCCAACAGAAGTTAGGGTGATCCTTCCATCCAGGATTGTATGTGTTCGAGTAGGGGTCATACTTTTGCCTTGGTTGCCCTACAAAGTTTACCTGTTCCTCAGACAAAGTAGACATAGGATACCTATCAGTAGTATGGTCAGAATATGAACAAATAGAGCATACCTGAGGTGATGCCTTAGACCCATTGCTCATGACATTCACTAACATATCGAGTTTTCTCTCCAAGGCTACCGTCTGATTTTGCATCCCATTCTTAGTGTCAAGCTCATAAACTCCACGACCTCTTGCTCGCTTATCCCTTGTGTGGAACTGCCGATTGTTATCAGCCAAGTCTTCAATGAGATCATATTCTTGTCGGCCAATCTTATTCATGAATGTCCCTCCACAGGCCGAGTCCACGCTACCCCTATTGACCGTGTCCAAACCATCATAGAAATATTGAACCAAGTCATCCAAAGCAAAATTATGATGGGGGCACTTCCTCTACAGCTCTTTAAATTCCTCCCATGCCTCATATAGAGTATCTCCATCCTTCTGACAGAAATTTTGTATTTCTCTTCTCAGCTTCTTTGTCAGTTGGGCCGGAAAGTACTGCTTGAGGAACTTCTTGACCATTTCATCCCAAGATGTTATGATACCTGCAGGTAGAGAGTATAGCCAACGCTTAGCATCATCTTTTAATGAAAATGGGAAAAGAAGTAACCTGAGGCCTTCAGGAGGCAGATGCTGAATGGTCTGCAATTTGCATATGTCCAAGAATTCCCTAATGTGAACATTAGGGTCCTCAGATGGGGATCCCATATATTTGGGCAACGAGTTAATCAACTGCACAGGAATGGAATAGGCATGATTGCCGTCCGGTGTATAATCAATGCATGAAGGAGATTCAGAAGTTGTTGGGACGAAGGCATCCTTCAGTGGTCTTGCTCCAGCCATCTCAACTTTGGGGGGTTCCTCGAACTGTTCCTCTTCGTCTCCGTGCACCGAATGCGCAGGTGAATGTGAAGGTGTGTACTTCTCTCGGTCCTCCTCTCCTTGCGAAGATGTAGAACCCGCCGTTGGGCCGTCAATTGGCAAACACGTTTCCTTCGTTTGCTTCCTATTCGACCTGCAGGTGCGTTCTATCTCAGAATCCAAAGGAATGAGTTTGCCTTGTGAAGTTTTCCGAGTAAGCATACACCTGAAAAGAATAACAAAAATATAAGAAAGCTAAAAATAAAAAGAAAGAAAAACAATTAGAACTAAAAAGTCCCCGGCGACACGGCGCCAAAAATTGATCAGTTATTTTTATGCCAACAATTTTCCTACTACCGATTTGAATGTCAATTGTAGAATAAGGAAGTAGGGTCTCTCGCAGAGGACTTATGGAACTAATTGTAAGACTTTCCGAGTTGAAGAGTTGATTGTGAAGTTTGTGAAAACAATTGAAAGTAAATAACAAATAATGAAATTGCTTAAGGTTGAGAATCAATAGAGAAGCAGAAGTCAGGGAATGTATCCACCACCAATCAATCAAGTATGCAAACCATGTCTAACCTAGTCTTATTTACCTAAGGATGAAGATGCTCAAGTTAACCCAATGCCTGAATTAACCTATTATTTTTCCTTACTTGTATGCTAGGTGAGAGACGCTCTACACCCAACCTATTTCCTAAAATGCAACCTAGGTTGACGCAACTATAGATTTAACACTTAGAAATCATTAAGATTAAGAAAAACGAGACATCACAAGACATCATGAGTACGACGCGTCTCAATTAATCTAGGAACCTAATCACTCGCCTTATAGACGATTTACTACTCTAGAACTTTCAACGGAACCTTCTTAAAAGGAACAGGCAATGATCATTCATAGCAATAGAATCCTAAACATGCAATCTAAGTTGGCCACCAAAGCGAGCACATAAAGAAATCATCAATGTAAAAATAGTGATTAAGTTCTCATCCATTGAATAAACAAAAACTAATTAAATGTCATAGCATGGCATACAATCATGATTGGGGCTTCAACATGCCCTAACTACTTAGAATTTAGTTGCACATGGTTTGAATTGGAAGCACAAAAGAATTCATAAGCAAAGTAAAACAGAAAAACCCTAAAAATCAAGTTGGAAAAGTCGTCAAAACGACTGGTCGGTGGATGGCTGATCTGCTTTCTTCTGCTCGGGTTTCTTGCTTGATTCTCGCGCGTAAGAGTCTTTTCGTTAGCTTTTCTAGCCTTTTTATAGTGCTCTTGAGTCCTCCTTCATTCCTTTTTGGTTTGAGAGTCCTTAAAGTGTAGAGAAAATCAACTTCTTAATTCTCTGATTGAATTAGGATTTCTCCACATCACTTTGTCCAATGAGAATTCGTCATGTCATCATCAATATCTCTGCGAATATCTCCATAATTTTCTGCAATATCTCCATGGATTGGGCTTCTCGTTCCGTCAAGGTCTTCTGCTTGGGCTAGGACATCAAGCTTTTCCTTATTTGCGCATCTTTCCTCAATATTATCTTCTTTTTGTATATTTGCTCCGAAAAACCTAATAAACACAAAAGTAAATAAATAAAGAGAAAATAGAATAAACTAACAACGATTAATATAGGGATTAACCATATACACGTCGCATAAAATGCTCCTATCAGGTAGATTCCCCAACCAAAAGGGAAAAACATCATTGAATTGATTGTCTGAGAGAACAATAAATTCAAGCATCACACAATTCGCCAAAGACCTCGGTAATCTACCTTGAAGTTTGTTCTCTCTAACATCAATCATCCTCAGATTGCTTCTATTGGTGTATGTTTGTTGAAGAATGCCTTGAAAGAGTTGTTTCTAAGGTTTAAAACTCTTAAATCAACGATGAACTTTCCAAGACACTCTGGAAGCACGCCATTCAATTTGTGATGCAGGAAGCGTGAACACGATAGTAAAAGGCTTCGTCAAGCGTCGAAAGCCATATGAGATGAGCTAGAATCCACTAGCAATTACGGTCACAGCCATAAGAAACATAGAGAAACTTCTCTAATATTTGGTTTTTTATTGATAACTTGAATGAATATTACAATCTAAGAAGTGCCTTATATATAGGGCACATAGCATAAACTTAATACAACTAGAAAACAAAAAGAATAATTTATTGTAGACTAAAACTGGGAAACCTAATTGAACCTGATTAAATAAAAATCAGAAATAGAATCCTAGATACTAAATAATATTACGCTTGGAATCCCAATCAAGATTTTGCTCGAGAATCCCGATATATCCAAAATAGTAATTATGATTAATTCCATCATTAAGAAGCCTATTTGAATACCAATTTTCAATATTCAAATTAATCTTCTTAATGTGAAGACGCTCCTTTCTTTTCGAGATTTTTTGTTGAAATTGGCTAAAATCTCGTCCTACATCAATTTGTTATTTAACAAATCAAGGTACTGAAGAGTACTCAGATCACAAATCAAAGGTGATATTTCTCCAACTAATTTATTGTCAAAAATTCTATAGAATAATATGTTTGATGGGGGTATGGGTACTGGTCCATCTAGCATGTTATAATGAAGTCTTAAAACTTGTAGGATAACCCAGGGAAAGAAAACCAGGGCTGGTTGGTCAAAGCCTAAAAGGAAGTTGTAAGAAAGGTCCAAGAACTCCAAACCTTGTGTGCTTGTGTTCCACATCCATTTGGGTACTTGGCCCTACAATTTGTTACTATGCAGGTCCAACCAATGCAAGTTTTGCTGATATTGGAAATATGGGAATTCTTTTATGTTACAGGATCCCAAATGTAGTGTCGTAGACATTGGAAGTACAGTTGCATCTATAGTTTTGGACTCGGTGATCACTTCCAGTTTGTTATCACCTAGTAGGAGAAGGGTTAGATTTTGTACCATGAAAATATCTACAGTCAGGCCATTTCCATCTAGAAAAAGGGCCTTGAGATCCATAACATTGAATAAGGGTTCTGGAATTATACTATGGAATTTATTCATTCCAAGATCTAGATGAGCTAGGCTGCTAAGGTTACCTAGCCAAGATGGGATTGGACCAGTTAGTTGATTATAAGGAAGATCAAGAAAAGTGAGCCGAAAAAGAAGAGCTGCCCAATGATTTGCACTAATAGAAAAAATAGCCGCATCTCAAAAAAGTCTTTTTGATCTTGAACCTTAATACAACACGCCTCACGCACTTGGCTTCTCCATAAATCAGTCATGCCTTGTCCGACGGCATGCCCTCGTGGCGGCGTCGTCGGAGGGGCCTCGCAAGGTGTTAGGGCCGGTCTGGGATGGCCCTCATGGATGCCTAGTCTGAGTGGAGGTTGGATGTTGGCGATGTCGGCTTCCGGTTCGCTGGGATCTAAACGGGAAGGGTGGAAAGGCTGGTGGTGGCTCAATGGTTGGCAGAGGAGATCGCCGTCTCCAGGGCATGATCTTGCAGGTCACTCTCCGGGATTTGGTCGTGGGGATAGATGATGAAGGCCTGGATCTTGGTCATGGTTACGAGTCAGATTCTGTCTGCTTCAATGAGGGGCTGGCTTGGTCGGCCCAGGCAGAGGAAGGCGAAGGAAAGGGTGATGATGGTGGAAGGATGAAGGAAGGATGCCATGCGCGCCGCCGGTACGGTGGTCACTGTAGACCTCGGCAAGGGCTTAGGCTAAAGGTTATATGGGCCTGGGCTTTTGCTTTGGGCCCAAGCTGTTTTATTTTTTATTTATGTTGTTTCTTTATTTTATTTAAATGTGGCGTTATGCCGACAATAAGACCCTACCTAGTGTTAGGGTAACGTGGGCTCTGTCCCGGACTGCACACCTTGTGTGCCTTGTCTGTCCTAGTTAGGCGGGTTCCTTGCATCGTCAAATGGTCGCAACCTCCTAGTGGCAGGATGAAACTAAATGTCACCGGATTTATTTTCCAGTGGCAACATAGTGGGAAAGCTGATCTTATTAGTATATTATGGCTTTGAGTAAGCTTTTTCTTTCTGGTATGTCGCCACCTTTGTAAAACAAATGGAGTAGCCAGAGATGCACTCTTCGCTAATCGGTGCATGTTAGAATACATACATTTTGTTGAGACTTTCGTTATTATTTCGGGATGTTCTCCTTATGGTTATTGTAATTTGGAGTTCAGGTTTCATGTCCCCCCCCCCCCTCCAAATGTATTCTGCAATTTCATTAATGATCAAGACTTAAGGGCAGCCGTACTGGCACTACTAGAAATATGGCTACTAGCCACCCCCCTTTTGGATACACTTTATTAGCCGTGTCATTTGATATAGCAAATGACACCCTTTTGTATTTGTGGTATTATTTGTTTTATGAGTACTGATAACTGTGACAAAATACAAAAACATAATCGACAAAATGCTTTATAAAAAATACAAATTTGGATAAACACTAACATCCGTATTCATTGCTAAATAAAGGGCTAAATTAATGTATTATTATTTAATATTCAGATAAACATCTTATATACATACGGTTAAGGGTGTGAAGTAATGTTAACAAACTACTCTTTTACATTTAATTTATTCAAATTTACAAATTAATCATCCCTTGTTTGCAACAGTATTGGAAATACGCCAAAATATATTATTTTTTGACATTTTTTCTATTTATTAGAGCTTTTCCTATTAATAATTAATTTATCCAAATTTACAAGTTAATCATTCCTTGTTTGCAGCAGTATTGGAAATATGCCAACAATAATATTTTTAACCTTTTTTCTATTTTAAGCTTTTCCTATTATTAATTTAATACACATACTTGGAAATTAACTACGCATATATATAGGTACTCAATGCACTACCATTTTTTGCACACTAGTATCCGTATTCATAGTTCATTAGCCATGGATTTATGTATGAAGGCATAGCAAATTCTAGTTGACTTTTTGTGCCGTTTTAAGAAAAAAAATTCACATTTATATATGTTCCATATAAAAAACAAACAAAAGAAAGTGTTTAATTCTTATTAACCACGGGAAACCGTAGTTGATATTGATTAACACATAAAACAGTATCCAATATGATTTCTATTTACGTATGAAAAGGATTTCAGTATCCAATGTGTCGAGGAGTTCTTTTATCATTCTTCTATTTGCAGAACTAATATTTAAGCAAATAAAAAGAAGTATTTTCACTATTCAGAATACAATTGAGTTGAGTTTCCCATCAGCAGGTATTTTTTCTAGTACTGATCGTCTTCAAGTTTTTACTATTATATATATATATATATATATATATATATATATATATCCCCTGATACTTAATTTTTTTGTTGAACAGTATGGACAAGGAATGGATATTTTCAGATAAAAACAGTGACGAATACAATACTGGGTTGCATGCATTCATCAATCATGCCTTACAACATGCTTCTTTTAAGGGTCAAATCAAGTGTCCGTGTAGTAAATGTCATAATACCTATTACAAATCTCCTGCAGTTGTTGAAGAGCATCTCTTTATGGATGGCATGGATCCGAAATATGTGAACAATCCTTGGACCGAGCACGGTGAACGCTTACCAGTTGTAGTTGATCCTAATTTGCCAGGATCTTCAGAACCTCAACCAGATTTTAATCCATCAGGACCGTCATCATCTCAGGCAAATTTTGATGTGCAAGATATGTTGCATGATATATTTGGCATGTATGAAGAAGAAGATAATTGGGAAGCACCAGGACCTACTGAAGGTCCATCCATGCCCCATGGCCCTAGCCCTGATGTAGAAAGATTCTATCGGCTTATAGATGATGCTGATACTGAATTATACCCGGGTGCAGGGAAGAAGATGTTTGATTTCTTGATAAAGTTGTATCAGTTAAAAGCATTGCATAGTTGGAGTGATGTGTCGTTCACAAAGTTGCTTGAATTGTTAAAAGCCTATTTGCCTCCGGGGGAAACTCTTCCTGCTTCGTTTTATTTGACAAAAAAATTTATTAAAGATCTCGGGCTGACATACCAAAAGATCGATGCATGTCCTAATGATTGTATGTTATATCGAAAAGATCATGCTTCAGACACAGTTTGTCATGTATGTGGAACTAGTCGGTATAAAAAGGACACATCTACTGACGCGACATCCAGTAAGAAGACAGCTGCTAAGATTCTGCATTACTTTCCATTGGGGCCAAGACTTCAAAGGCTGTACATGTCTCGCCACACCTCAGAATTTATGGTTTGGCATTCCGAAAAGAGACCACGAGATGGGGTTCTCCGCCATCCAGCTGATTCTCTTGCTTGGGCAGAATTAGACAAAATTGACTATGATTTTGGTTCAGAGGGTCGAAATGTTCGTTTGGGTCTAGCCAGTGATGGATTCAACCCTTTTGGTATGATGAGCTTGTCCCATAGTACCTGGCCTGTTATAGTTACTGTTTACAATCTCCCTCCTTGGTTATGCATGAAAAGACTATACATGATGTTATCTCTGCTTATACCAGGCCCTAAAAGTCCTGGAGTTGACATAGATGTATACCTGCAACCGTTGGTAGACGAATTGAAAGAGTTATGGACAGAAGGAATTCCTACATATGATGCATATAAGAAAGAGGTTTTTCAGATGAGGGCTGCATTATTGTGGACTATAAATGATTTTCCTGCATATGCCATGTTGTCTGGATATAGCACAAAGGGGTCAAAAGCTTGCCCGACTTGTG
>LYNE01001155.1:69779-82676 GCA_001662545.1 Rosa x damascena
AAAAAAAAAAAAAAAAAATGTATTCAACTAGGCACCAATTAGTAAAGAGTGCTCTATTTTCTTTGACATAAAGGTGACATAACAGAAAAATAGCTCGAAATGTAACTAGATTACAACGTAGCATAATTACCAAATGCACAGCTTTCCTACTATGTTGCTGCCGGAGGATAAATCCGATAACACTTAGTTTCACCCTCCCACTAGGAGGATGCAACCAGTTGATGAAGTAAGGAACTCGCCGCCTACCCAGAGCAGACATCCAGCCCGCTTTCCCAAACCCCAACTCGGGAGGGACTTTTTACTGGCTTATAGCCACAACTAACCAAACAAATATAACAAATTAAAGAAAACAATAAATATATAATCAGGCCAAAAGTGGCCCATTGTTAACATCCAGCCCAAAACACCAACTATTGGGCCCACTAGCAATATCCAAGCCCAGGAAGCCAATCCCGCAAGGTACTTGTATTCCTCCCTCTCGACCCAATTCAGCCACTGCACCAACACCGCCGCTCCACCACCATGCATGTGCTACAGCTTTAATTAACACCGTCTTTCCTGCCTTTGATAACAACTTAGATTGCCAACCCTTCAGATGATAGTCGAGCTGTTCATGAATTTTCTTGAACATTTATTTTCGATTCCTTCCAGCAACTATTGGTAGTCCCAAGTACCTTTCGTGAAACGGTACCACTGGAACACCCAGCATTTGAATTATTGGGAGCTCCTGAGCCTGTGACAAACCTGGCCCAAAAGAAATGGCCGATTTTTGAAAGTTGATTTTCTGTCCTACCGCACTCTCATATAGTAGCAAACACTGTTTTAACTGTGTCACCTCTTGGATATCAGGCTTCCCAAATAAGAAACTATCGTCAGCGAATAAAAGATGTGAAATAGCCGGCGCCGCTTCACTCACTCTAGCACCATGAATCAGCCCTTCCCTGTCTGCTTTTTGGAACAGCCCTGTCAACCCCTCGGAACACAAAAAGAACAAATAGGGGGACAGCGGGTCACCTTGCCGTAGCCCCCTTGTCGGAGTAATTCTTCCCACTACTGCACCATTCCATAAAATGATAAATGACACAGACTGCACACACCTCATTACTAGAGCTACCCATCTTCATTGAACCCCAGCCGTAACATAATATTCTGAAGAAAAACCCATTCAACCCTGTCATACGCCTTGCTAATGTCAAGGTTCAACACACAATAAGGATCATCCCCCGTTAGCCGATTTCTAATAGAGTAGACTACCTCAAATGCCGTAATCACATTATCATGGATGCTTCTACCAGGGACAAAGGCACTTTGAAAACTAGAGATCACTTCTGGCAATAAACTCTTCATTCTGTTCACCAAAGTTTTTGATATCAACTTGTAGAGGACGTTACACAAGCTGATGGGACGAAAATCAGTCACCACTTGGGGATTGTCGACCTTCGGAATCAGAGCCAATAAAGTATCATTGAGCCCTGCAACATCTGCACCATCATTTAAAACCTATAAGCAAGTAGAGCTAATATCATCCCCTATCACCTCCCAATAAGTTTGGTAGAACCACGCCGAGAACCCATCCTCGCCTGGAGACTTATCAAGACTCATTTGTTTCAACGCTGTTTCAATATCCATTCTGGTGAAAGGTTTGGAAAGCCTCTGATTCATATCATCAATAACTTTCTTTGGGACTGCATCCAAAACCAACTCCATATGATTGTGGCCCTCAGAGGTGAACAACACCGAGAAATAGTTCACAAAAGCACTCTGGATACCCTCCTCAGAATCCTGCCACACCCTTTCATTATTGGTAATTCCCTATATACGGTTCTTCCTTCCTCTAGTTTTAGCATAGCTATGGAAAAATTTCGTATTCTGATCTCCTTCCCTTAACTAGGAAACACGGGACCTCTGTTTCTACAAAGATTCTTCCAGCTCCAGATATTTATTCAATTCACAAACCACCTCCTTCCTTTTAACTTGCACCCCTTCATCACAGCTATCAAAAGGCCATTTAGCCAGCTCCTCATTCAGCTTCTTAATCTTCTTTGGGATGTGTCCAATTGTATTCGCATTCCATAGTTGCAGCGCCCTGGAGACAAGTGACAATCTATCTTTAACATCTAGAATTTCCCCATTACCAGACCAATTCTCCTTCACCACGTTCCCACAGTCTTGCTCTTTTGTCCAGAGAGCCTCGAACTGGAACCTTCTTCTAGTTCTCTCCGCTCTAGATCTTCCTCCCTGCAAACCCTCAGCTAACAAAACCAACGGGATATGGTCCGAGGCCCCTACATCCACATGAACCTCATGAAATAGTGGGAACAGCTCAGAAGCATCCTGATTAATGAAGCATCTGTCCAATCTCTCGAAAGTATAACCACGCTTCCAAGTGAACAAAGGCCCTGAAAACTCAACCTCCTGCAGACCACACTCATCAACAACCTCCTGAAACCGCTGCATTTGCGCCACATGCCTCTCACCCCCACCAGCCTTTTCAATATTACTAAGAAGCTCATTAAAGTCACCAAAAATAATCCACAGCCCATGTACCGAAGCTGCAATCTGACGCATGAGCTCCCAAGAGAAATGCCTGAGCTGTGTGTTAGGATTCCTATAAAAGCCTGTAACTCTAATTACACCTCCCCCATGCTCAACCTCAATATCAATATGCCCCTGTGACTACCCCAAAGGTCTCACCGCCGTGTGGTTCTTCCAACACATAGCCAAACCTCCACTGCTACGCCCAACCTTTCCTACAACACTACACCCTCCGAAACCCAAATTATAACATATATCAACCATCTCTTCCTTCCTTTTTTAGTTTCCATTAAGAAAACCAGATCGGGGTCTTTCGCCTCTGAAAGTGTGCGGGTTCCCCAATCCCTGCACATTCCAGCTAACACCTATCATTGCTCGTGATGGGCCCAAGAACCGAAGCCCATCACGGTTGTATCGTTACCTGGAACCATAGAAGAAACAGCTTTTCGAGGTGAACCCATATTCCGGCCATAATTGTGACCTCGACTACCAACTGGAAAACCACGTCGACCCTTCCCTTTACGTACAAATCTGTCTGTCCCTAATGCTGTATCCAACTCCGACGAAACAATAGACGGTGCTGTGCCGCCCAACTGCAGTGGTTGCTCCAGCGTCGCACTTTCGCAAGATCGAGCTCCAGGCTCACAGCCCGTCCTATCACCGCCTCGTCTTCCCTTGCCCCCGCGGCCACCACTGCTCTTAGCTTTAGCTGTCCCCTTCGTCCCATCCACCTCCTCACTAGACAACCTTGACCCCTTCTGCTGCTCACCTTCTTCAGGTACGACATTAGCTTTCCCAGAAACCCCAACCTTAGATTTGGGGATATTCAGCCTTCCCCCACTTGAAGAAGACCCAGACCCATCCTTCAGTCTTTCAACAGATCTTGCGAGCTGGGCCTTGATGGGCTGGGTACTTCTATTGGCCCAGCTGTCCATTTCAATACCCAACATGTTGCTAACAGTTATGGGCACCTGCTTATCACGTGCACCACTAGAACTCAAACATCCAGCCTTCCCGCCCAACTTAAAGTCTCCAGTAGCCAAACCGGGAAATCCCTCAGACTCTGTCCTGACATTCCACTTCATCAATCACGTACTATCAGCCTTCAAACAAGCCCCCAAATCACTCGGAATTGAATGCAAAGAGATATTGGGTACCACGTCAGCAATTATCTGGCGCCGACGTTTGACCGGTGGTTCCTCCGTCGTATTCTCCCCCTTACCATCAATGTCCATCTCCACCCTGCCAACTCCATCTACCTCCTCGAATTCCAGCAGTGTTCGAACTGATCCCGTAATGTCATTCTCGGCTACATTCATTACCTAGCCTTTAGGTTTAGGAATCAAGCCAAACCTTTTTCCTTGCATCTGACCATTTGGATCAATCGAGTAAACATCCTTGGAAAGCGTTTTCCATCTTCCAAACCTTTCCTCTGTAATGACTCCCTCCTTGTGCAATAGACATCCTAAACTCACATGGTCTAATCTCCCACAAAAGAAGCACAGGTAAGGCAAATGTTCATACTCCAAAGGAAATTTCTCCAATGCTAGTCCAACTGCTAATGAAATATTAACCCATCTCTGCAAGGGTTTAGCAACCTCCAAACCCACCCTGATACGGAGAAATCTCCCACTACAATCCTCACCAATCCCTCCCCCCACAGGATAATAGGTTCCCAGTTGTCGTCCAATGCGCTCTGCTAATCTGAGATTCATGAAGGCAGGTTTAATACCTCGAACCCTGATCCAAAAAGCCTGAGAACTTAGTGGAATAGTCTTTGGATCAACTGTTCCATCAGTTGCAGAAAGCAACAGCATAGCATGATCAAAAGTCCATGGGCTCCCTCTTAACACTTTCCTCCGGTAGGCATCTGAACCAAAAGAAAAGAGTATACGATCCGAATCTTCCCATTGAAAGATGGTGACCTCCTCCCTCAGAGCCCACAGCCTTTTCATAGTACTTCTTAAGGCTTCAAAACAAAACTCCTTATTAGTTAACAGTCTTCCAACCAACCAGAACTTGCAAACCACAATGTCATCCAGATCCGAGATTTGGATCACATTCAGATCTTCTGCATCATCAATCGCCATACGCTTCGTCAGATCCACCAAGGCCTCCTCCATGTTGCACAACCACGTTGTACAAAAGCACCAAATCACCCAACCCCACTCCACTCCTATCCGACACCGCCACATACGCTAAAGTATGCCGGCAAGATCA
Organism: Rosa x damascena; assembly: GCA_001662545.1. Taxonomy (NCBI): domain Eukaryota; kingdom Viridiplantae; phylum Streptophyta; class Magnoliopsida; order Rosales; family Rosaceae; genus Rosa; species Rosa x damascena. The sequence goes on from LYNE01001155.1 coordinate 74,535, forward strand.
GGACTCAAGAGATCCACCGCCACTACTTTGTAAAAAACCTAACCCTCACGAGAGAGAAGGGACTCTTGTTTGGCCTTTTTAGGTGAAAAAAGGAAAAGAAAGGACAACAACATCCCACATACCAAGCCTTATTCTCTTAAATATAGTATAGATTAAGCACATTACACAAGTCTTATCTATCTAGAGGTAAATAATACAGTCATTATGTGGAACATTCTGAAATATTTATTTCATAGGTTACTTGTTCGTCTATATAACAACTACTCTGGTTGCTAATGCATCCATCAATCAAATTATAAGTACAAACAGCAGACATAAGGCAAGGGTACAGGGAAGCAAAAGCAAAAAAAAAAAAAAAGGCAAACAAAAGAAAAAACATAACCTTGTAATAGACGTCTCATCAATTTTAGTTTCTCCTCTGTCTTCTCCTTTTCATTTGTGTGATCATTCCAACAATCTTGATAAACCGTTCACGAAACCTTGTGATCAAAAGGTCCGCAAGAACTACTCCTACAACCAACCCACTTCCAAACCCCGCAACAACAAACTTCCAATCGAATTCAATTGGATCATTTTCTTCTACACTTGAAGGTGGAAGGGAAGGATTTCCACATTTCTCTGGCAATGGATCTCCACACAATCCTGAATTGCACTCGTAGGAAGTCATGTCGAAAGAGGTAAGTTGGGTTCCATGTGGTATATGACCGGTGAGATTGTTGTGGGAAACATTGAACTTGGCAAGGAAAGTGAGCTTCACCAATTGCTTAGGAATCTCCCCTGAGAGCTTGTTTTGGGAAACATCCAATGATTCAAGCAGTGTTAAGTTCCCCAAGAACGATGGAATGGAACCAGTGAAAATGTTATTTGAGACGTTGAGAGAGCGAAGCCCTTTAAGATTCCCAATGAATTCATGTATCCTCCCTTCAAATCTATTGCTTGAGATATCAATGACTGCAAAGGCTTCTTGAAGCCGTGGATAGTACAACTCCAAACCTTTAACTGCAATGCTTATTGAGTAGGCAAAAGAAGTAATCAAGCCATTGTCCCCATAATTAATGTCTGCCTTCATATATGTCGACTGGTTTACACTGATGTCTACTCTCATCGTAGCATTCTCAGAAAAGATGTAGTCAATCAGAAACTGACCTGTGAAATTATTGTAAGACAAATCAAAAATGCGCAACTTGGGGAAACCACGACTGTATTCAGGCTTTCCTAACACACCACGGAAGCCATTATTGCGCAATGCTAAAACTTTTAACTCCGGAAGAGTCCCCAACCAAAAAGGGAATACATCGCCAAAATAATTGTTTGAGAGACCAAGAAACTCGAGCATTACACAATTCGCCAATGACCTAGGTAATTGCCCATGTAATTGGTTGTGACTAACATCAATCATCTTGAGTATGCTTCTCTGGCTGTATATTTGGGGAAGAATGCCTTGAAAAGAGTTGTTTCCAAGTCTTAAGACCTTCAGATAGTCACTAAAGTATCCAAGACACTGTGGAAGCATGCCACTCAACTTGTTGTTTGACAAGTCAAGCAACTGAAGAGAAGTCAGATGGCAGATCAATGGAAAAATTTCTCCAGATAGTTGGTTAGCCGAAACATCATAAATTTCGATGCATGGTGGAGGTATTGATAAGGGTCCCTCTAAGGAGTTGTGCGAAAAGCACAACATACGTAAGTTAAGCCAGGGAAGAACAACTATATGTTGGTCAGCTTGAGGTTGGCCAAAGCCTGAAAGGAAGTTGTCATGAATGAGCAGCATCTGCAAAGTTTCGGTGCTTGTGTTCCATATCCATTTCGGTACTGGCCCCTGCAAATTGTTTGCAGCAAGGTCCAGCTACTGCAATTTTTGTTGGAATCTTAGGAAATCTGGAAACTCTCTTACGCTGCATGATCTCAACCCTAGGACACTGAGCTGTGGAACACTTGCATTTGGAGATCTGGTCTCAGTGAGCAACTCCAATTTGTTATCAGATAACATGATTTCGGTGACATTTTGTAACTTGAGAAACCTGTCAAACTCCACAACACCGCTCAGACTATTGCTATATAGCCAAAGGGTTCGGAGGTTTATGAAATTGTAGAATAACTCGGGAAGTGGTCCATAAAATTTATTTTGACAAAGTTCTATGCCAACTAGTCTGCTAAGGTTACCTAGCGAAGATGGGATTGGGCCGGTTAGCTCATTAACACCAAGGTTAAGATAATTGAGCTCTGTGAGGTTGCTAAGAGAAGACGGGATGTAACCACTTAAATTGATGCCTCGAAGTCCTAGACTAGCAAGTTTGGTTTGCTTACCAACCCAAGACAAGGGACCAGCACTAAGATTATTATAACAAAGTGCTAATTTTACAAATTGGGTGAGGTTTGCTAAGGATGCAGGGACTAGACCAGTAAATCTATTTTCTGAAAGGCGCAAATAATTGAGCTGCTTAAGATTACCAACTGAAAATGGAATCACCCCTGAGAAACTGCATGCACTGATATCCAGTGACATGAGAGGACTACTTCAATTAAATTCAGGCACATGACCAACGAGATTTTGGTTGAACCTCACACTAAGAGTTTTTAAGTTTTGCAATTTAAAAATTCTTATGGGGGAGTTCACCAAAGAGCGCACAATCTTCAAGGAGGAGAGATGTCAAAAACGATAAATTTGCTATGGAGTTGGGTACTGGCGAGGATATGTTGATGAAACTGAGATGAAGCTTTTGAAGACTGGTTAAGTTTTGAACTAGTCTTCTCATAGTGGATGCATTCAGTTTCAACAATGTTTCACCAGGAAAGACAGAGCCAACCCTTGATCTATCAAAATTGAAAGATAGATCAAGGGTTGACAACTTTGACAACAGTGAAACTTCATATGGGACTTCACCAGAAAAGATAGAGTTAGAGAGGTTAAGATACCTGAGCCTTGGAAAATTCCTAATGGCAGAAGGAATTTGAGAGTAATTGAAGTAATTGTTTGCAAGGTTCAGCCTCTGAAGATGAACAAGACGGAAGAGGCTACTAGTGGAGTTGATAGAGCCATAGAGACAACTGCTACTAAGATCAAGAGCAATCACATGACCTGTCTTCTCATCACATTCGACATCATCCCATGAACAGCAGTTGTTATTTTTGCCACCCAGTTTCCATGATAAAATCTTTGGATTAGCACCAATGATCGGAACAGATGAATTGATGATAAAGCTTTCCTTGAACTGTAGCAAGGCAAACCTCTCCTCTTCATGGCAAGATTGCAGCAAAGAAGAGAAATTGTTGGCAACCACAACATGAAATAACAGAACACTTGAAAGCATACACATGGATACCAATAAGAAAAGGGATAACCCCATGGTATCTATTTTGATATCTTAATTAAAGTGCACTCTTCACTAGATAAGGATCGGAGTAAAAGTGAGAAAGCTATATAGACTGGACTCAAATTATTGAGCCATTGCATCACAAGAACAAGGGCATTTGAAACTGCATATACTTACAAGAACATGTGCTCGACTTCCGTATAGATGAGTTAATTTCATTCTAGTCAATTCATCCAGTTACCTAATAAATGGGCTATTCAGATGACCAGAAGTTAAAAGACAAAAAGTTCCATACTAGAAAGACGTCTTCACTCGAATTAAAGACCAACACATTAGCTTCCATCAATATCATTATAGGTCTTGTACGTTGTTTAGGCATTGCAATGATATCACAGGGCTATTAGTGATAATTAATACTGTTGTATGTGATTGGACTCAAAGTCTTCAAGTAAACTAATACGTTAAGATTACATGAAGTCAAGTCACCCAAATTAAGGAAGGGGATGACATAGTCAAAGTTCACAAAATATGAGCAGTTCCATCCAAAATACATTCCAACAAAGAGTTAAAGATAAAAGTTCACTAAAAACTTAAAATACGTTCCGGAAATTGAGGAAACTAGGGACAACTATCCAAAAATATGTGAATTTTCTCATCTAAATTTTGTTTTGATAAAACATTGCAACAGGATACTCTTCAAATTTGTAAAAGTTCTCTCATCAGTTTCATTCCATTTCAAAAACCAGTTACCTTAAACAAGCATCACCCTATAAACTAAGATTCTGCTTTTATTATTATTATTATTATTTTATCAGTTATACTGTATTACTGTAAAATTGATTGCAACATGTCTGCAATAAGTATTTTGCTTTTTTCCATCAACAATCCTCATTGGCTCCATATGTACAAAGAAATGTTCTGCACATTCATAACTCTGTTTTATTTTTATTTTTTCCGCTTCTCACATGGTAGGATCTTTTGCTTTTGTTTTTTATACTATACTTATACCCTTTCCATCACCATCATAAACATGCCCTTACCATCACCTCATAATCCAAGACCTAAACAATTCGTATATACTTGTTTCTAGTAGGAAAAAAAATTTCATTACTAGAAATGTAGAAGCATAAGATAAAATGAATTAAAGAACGAATGTTGTTGAACACATATATAAGCAGGCAATAATGATGAATTGATATGTGCATCACTTCAACATAACTACCATATATCACTATATCAGTGTTATACATCCATACAGTGACTACAGTGGAGAAAGACATAAGAGATGGTAAAAGAAAGAAAAACATAGATGCATGACCTTTTGAACTCAACTTCTGGGCCTTTCCTCAATACTTTGATCAATTTTGCAACTATCTCAATAAACAACTCATGCCTCCTTGTTATCACAGCATCCGCAAGAACCACTCCAACAACCAACCCACTCGCAAACCCGGCCAAAACAAATTTCCAATCAAATTCAATTCCAGAGTTTAAATCATTTTCTTCAAAAGTTGCAGTTGGTGGTAGAGGAGCCTTAGGATTGATTCCACATTTCTTTGGCAATGCATCTCCACACAACCTTGTGTTTTCCTCGTATGAAGTGTGGTCGAATGTAGTAAACTGTGTTCCATGTGGCATAGGACCTGTGAGATTGTTGTGAGAAACATTGAATTCAGCAAGGAATGTAAGCTGAGTCATTTGATGAGGAATCTCTCCACAGAGCTTGTTTTGTGAAAGGTCCAGTGATTCAAGCAATGTTAAGTGCCCAATATTGATGGGATATAACCAGTGAAAAGTTGTGGGAAATATTTAGAGAGCGAAGCCCTTTCAGGTTCCCAATGAATTCAGGAATCGTGCCTTCAAAATTGTTGCTTGAAATGTCAACCATGCCCCGAGGTCTTCTTGAACTCTTCTGGTAGTATCTATCAACATCTTTATTTGCTATGGTGATTGAGTACTCATAACAGAAAGACTGCATAAAAGCACCGACTTTAAGATTAGAGTATGTGTCCATGTATGTGGAGTAGCTTACAGTTATGCCTCTCATAGCATTGCTAGAAAAGATGAGCTCAAATGGAAACTTACGACTGAAATTATTGTGAGACAGATCAAGAATGCGCAACTCGGGGAAACAAAGGTTCTTTATCTGTTTCCCAATGACACATTCTATGGCGCAGTGCCGAAAGTTTTAACTCTGGGAGATTTCCCAACCAAAAGGGGAAAACATCATTGAATTGATTGTCTGAGAGAACAATGAACTCAAGCATCGCACAATTCGCCAATGACCTCGGTAATCTCCCTTGAAGTTTGTTCTCACTAACATTAATCATCCTCAAATTGCTTCTGTTGGTGTATGTTTGTGGAAGATTGCCTTGAAAATGGTTGTTTCTAAGGTTTAAAACTCTTAAATCATCACTGAAGTTTCCAAGACACTGTGGAAGCACGCCACTCAACGTACTCAGATTGCAAATCAAAGGTGATATTTCTCCAACTAATTTGTTGTCAAAAATTGTATAGAATATGATGTTTGATGGAATGAAGCCTTAAAACTGTTGGAACAGCTAGGGCTTAGCTGTTATTCTGTGAGGGTTTGTTTTAGTTATTGCAGATAATAAACCCTATTTATGAGGGCAGTACGTTAAACTCTACTTATGAGGGCAGTACGTTAAACTCCACGTTGTTGGAGCAAGAGGACGAGGAAGAGGAGGCTTTAGAGGCAGAGGTAGAGGAAGGGGCAGGCAACAGTCCAACAAGGCACTGGTGGAGTGCTATAAATGCCACAAATTAGGGCATTTCCAATACGAATGCCCTGATTGGGAGAAAGGTGCACATTATGTAGAGTTAGATGAGGGTGAAGAGATGTTGTTGATGGCACATGTTGAGCTTAACAATGCCACAAGGGAGGAAGTTTGGTTTATGGACTCAGGGTGTAGCAATCACATGAGTGGTGACAAGCGGTGGTTCACAAGTATTGATGAGCAGTTTCGACAATATGTGAAACTTGGTAACAACTCCAAGATGGTAAATTGGTAGTGATGGGGAAGGGAAATGTTAGACTACACATCAATGGAATCACACATGTGATCACTGATGTCTATTATATACCGGAGCTGAAGAACAATTTGCTTAGCATCGGACAGCTACAAGAAAAGGGGGTTGCAATCTTTATTCAAGATGGGAAGTGCCGTGTTTATCATCCGAAGAAAGGTTTGATTATGGAAACCAATATGACCACCAATAGAATGTTTGTGCTCCTTGCAGTCATGATGTCTGAGACCTTAACCTGCTTCCAAACTGCTTCTGAAGATAGTACTCAATTATGGCATTGTCGTTACGGCCACCTTGGCTATAAGGGATTAAGAACTCTGCAATATAAGAAGCTTGTGAAGGGTTTGCCGGAAATAAAGACACCATCCAAGTTGTGCACACACTGTATGATAGGCAAGCAGCACAGGGAGTCCATACCAAAGAAAAGCTTATGGAGGGCCTCACACAAACTTCAGCTAGTGCACTCAGATATTTGTGGACCGATCACACCTCTGTCAAGCAGCGGAAAAAGGTACTTGATCACTTTTATAGATGATTATAGTTGAAAATTTTGAGTGTCTTTCTTATCTGAAAAGTCTCAAGCTTTTGCTTCATTTAAGAACTTCAAGAGTTTAGTTGAGAAAGAATCAGGGGCTTCAATTAAATGTCTTCGAACAGATGGGGGAGGAGAATTTACTTCTCAGGAGTTTAATGCTTTCTGTAGTTCACATGGTATAAGCAGGCAATTGACAACTGCCTTCACCCCTCAACAAAACGGGGTGGCTGAGAGAAAGAATCGAACCATTATGAATATGGTTCGAAGCATGTTGTCAGAGAAACAAGTTCCAAAGTTTTTTTTGGCCTGAAGCAGTCAACTGGACTGTATACATTCTCAATCGAAGCCCCACCTTGGTAGTGAAGGAATTGACTCTAGAAGAAGCTTGGAGTGGCATCAAACCATCGGTTCACCACTTCAGGGTCTTTGGTTGCATTGCACACATCCATGTTCCAGAAGCTAGAAGGAAGAAATTGGATGATAAAAGCTTCAAGTGTGTGATGTTGGGGATTAGTGAAGAAGCAAAGCCTACAAGCTCTATGATCCTACCTCTAAGCGCATTGTGATTAGCAGAGATGTCATTTTTGAAGAAGATGCAAGCTGGGACTGGAAAAGAAGTGCTGAAGAAGTGAAGCTTGATGTGTTAGACTGGAATAACAGTGAAGAAGAGAGAAATGAGTATGGGGAAAGTGACGAAGAAGAAGAAGAAGCTGAATGAGAAAGAGCAACTAGCTCTTCCTCAAATCAGTCGGAAGAAGAAGCTCAAGAAGAAGGGAGGACAAGGAGATTACCGGTGTGGATGCAAGACTATGTAAATGGAGAAGGGTTGTCAGAAGAAGAAGAGTTGCACAATCTTGTGATGTTCACCTCTGCGTCCGATCCAACTACGTTTGAAGAGGCGCACAAAAGTGAAAAATGGCAGGCCGCAATGGTTCAAGAAATAGAGGCAATCGAGAGAAATGGTACTTGGGAATTGACCGAGTTGCCAAAAGGAACAAAAAGTATCGGAGTCAAATGGATATTCAAAACAAAGCTGAATGAAAGTGGAGAAGTTGATAAATGCAAAGCACGGCTTGTTGCTAAGGGGTATGCTCAACAGTATGGGATTGATTATACTGAGGTGTTTGCACCTGTGGCTAGGTGGGACACCATACGCATGATAATTGCTCTTGCTGCTAAAAAGGGATGGTGTGTGTATCAACTGGACGTAAAGAGTGCATTTCTGCATGGTGAGTTAAATGAAAC
>LYNE01001156.1:15793-28547 GCA_001662545.1 Rosa x damascena
GTGTTTCTACCTATGCTACTTGGAAACTTGGCCATTATTATAAGACCACAAGGAGTAACAGGAAATATAAATGCACCTGCAACACATGAACACGCTCACTTGGAACAAAAATCACTAGCATATCAAACCACAGAGCAGAGGGCTGACATTAACAAAAGAAACATATACCTTAAATGGAGATAAACTTATAGCAGCAGCATGAAAAAGCTCCCTTGAGCATTAAATTTAAAACCCAGATTTAGCCACCATAGAACTCGAACCATCTCGAACTAAAAGGTAATTCAAACAAGCTCACCAAGACCCAAATCTGGAACTAGGCCAATAGTGGTCGCCATGGAGGCCTCGACCTACCTCTCGCTCATAAAGGGTCTCTACCTTTTCTTTTTTACAATTCTCAAACCTTGGAAATGGCATAGGACTGGTCCTGCACGTGCACAAAAAGGTTTCATGCTTAGAATCAAAAGCTATATAAGTATACCCAGTGATACTACTAGACATTCAACCTAAAACCCTACAGCTCTGAGTATCAAGCAGCTTACCAAGGGCGATAGTACACGGTAAACATGGTTCCAGTAGAAATGGCATGGAAAGCACTCGCAAGGATGCCATGCTGCATGCTATTGCCAGAAATGAGAGAAGCTGTTGCATTGTCTTGTCTTTTGGTCTCACGGCGTATGCCAACACGGAGCTCTCCATTTCTCCTATGCAAAACCAGCATAACCATCATTAGATACCTAGAACTAAAGACAGAAACCTTTTAAAATGAAACGTTTGGAATAAATATGAGAATGTCCATCACATATGGAGAAGGGAGAGAGAGCAAGAGAGGGTACCTGACAAAGATACATGCATCCCCAAGAAAAGTTTCTTTGCAGTCACAAATGTACTCCAACCACTAGTAAGCAAGTGCCTTTTTGGCTGACCTACATTTATTGAGGGACATACAGCTTAGAATCCAATACAGAATGTTACAGGTTGATCATGCACAAGGACTAGCAGTGTTCACCAAGATTAAGAAGATGATGAGAAATAAAATCGTAAAGTTCAAGTACAAAGCATTAGTGACCATTTCATTCATCTACACTTTTGCAGCAAAACCAGCTATCATGACTCGACCAAAAACGGAAGAAGGATCTTGATTTGGCTAGCCTTGACACCCATCTGGGCATTCGTCCTCGAACTATTAGACAGCTCTTCAAAGAATCTCAGCCAAGCTGACAACGAGATAAGTTTTCAAAAACCAATAGTTATCAATTACTCGTTCAGCCTCTATATTGACTTATAGAATAATCATAATAAGAGCAAGTTCACCCGTAGTCAAGAAAAGGCAAAGTCGAGAAGTCAAGAATTCGACCGGTCAAGTTACTATTCACTACCATTGGATATGGGTTTACACCCATTGTTTTTCTTGCCCGGTTAACATTGTTAACTCAAAATTCACTGTTCACCAGTGGGTTTCACTGTTCAATTTTTTTTTAATACTGTTCATCGGTTTAAAAAAAAAAATCCTAACCGTCAGATCCATTTTTGCTGTTGATTTGGTTGGCCCAGATTTCTTGACCGTTGGGTTCAAATTCCCATAGCAGCCAACGGCTAGTTGCCACGTGGTGGCTGTACTGCAATTAATTGTCGCTACGCGACAAAAAACAGATCCTCCTGCTGTGATTGGTCCGTGCTCTTCACGGCCTCTCTCTGGTGCGTCTCTCTTTGCGCTGGCCCATGTGATGTCAGCCACGATCAGTCGTGGGCCGAGGTGGCAGCAGGCCAAGCCTGGGCAAAGAAAAAGGCATGGGCTTGACATTTTTCTTACCCTTGGTCAAACAAAGCCAAATGTTGCCCAGGCAAAACAGGCTCGGTGGAGGGGAAAAAAGGAGCTTGCCCAGTCAAAATCAAGGATTGCTGAGGTGGTGCCCGGGCAAAAGAGCACCGGTGCACTTGCTCTAAGAGTCAAGCAATATATGCCTACGTGTGCGGACTACATGAGACCACGTCTATCATGCTTACTTCTGTACATAATATTCTCTGATGGTGCATAACTATAACACATGTGTCGCTTATTTATGTGTTCCATATGCATAAACCTAGCACACTCTTAATTGATTATTAATAGATGGGATTCAAACATGCACGTGCCATGTATGGAATTTAGGCCTTTTACGCCCCACATGCTTACAATGTCTACACATGCACATGTCGGCTACCACATTATTGCACATGCATATTCATTTACTTGCTGGCAAGCGGTGTGTATACCCATCTCTATTTCACATACCTATACCTTCATGAATCCTATAGTCTCAACTCTCAAGTACATAGTTCATGATATATATGTGTTCCCACCACCCAGGTGCCATTGAAATTTCATGCTTATTACCATACATGTAGGGGTATGGGTACATATTCATGTTAACACAACCATGCACGTCACCGCTGCATATTATGTATGTCAAAGGCTACCTCACTTGTGCCATATAGTTAACATCTACATCAGTGATTGCCACAGTCATGCATAATTGCCATGCCTCAACTATCGTTACTTATAACGACTTCTATTTGCTTCCTGCCAATCTAAAATTCAAAACAGAATTGCCAATATTCAATATGTTTGTAGTCAACTACCACATTTGCTTGTACGCTTTGAGTAAAATTTTATCAAAGTACATATACAAATTATTGATGTTGATTTTACAAATCCACATATTAATCATCTATTTTGTTTCAAGGAAATTCAAAACTATTTCTATTGAGCATTCAACCACAACTATGAGTTGACGTACATTATCGGAATACTTTATCCGCCACAAGCAATGGACCGCCATGCTCGGCCAACTCCGCTAGCCTCCAAATCGGCATAAGATAAGTAACTATATCTTCCTTTACGCTCTTTCAATTTGAGCTAGTGCCATGCCAATGCCATGCTTTTACTACTTCTAAGCATGCCTACAATATATCACACTTGATATGTTTTTACATGCTTCCATAAACTTTTAAGCATGCCTACAACATTTCGTAGATTTGGCAATACTTTCTAGGTCTCACATGCTAGATATGCCATGCTTCGTATACCGATCTCAAACGATCTCTAATCAAGTTTACAATAATACAATGTTATTAGCATCCACATTACAAGTACATGCTATACACATATGCCATGCTTCTATTTTAATTGCAACTCAATTAGATAAACATGGGACACTCAAACAAAATTTTATTACTTGCTCTATTTGTTGTCATGTTTCATACAAGTACAAACTTTACAAGTCTATGGTCACCGCCAGGCGGTAAGGCAACGCCTCATAATGACAATGACCGCTACGCGGCATTGCAGTCAAGTTTCTCCTCCGAGAAATAGTAAAGGGACTAGTTAACAGAGCCCACGGCAGCCATTGATCCGGCAGTTAACCCCGACACTTGGGTACCAAAGATTGGGCTCGCTACCCAACACCCTCTGCTCCGAGCAGCTCCCCCTCAACAAACAATTTACCGACCATCCGGAGGTCCGTCGTGGCTGGGGAGTGGGGGACTCCCTGGCGGGCCTAGCAGGGGCCCACCCGAAAGGGCAAAAGCGTTCGCTCCAACCAATTCTAGATGGACGACGCACTCGCACTAATTATGCTTGATATACGGCACAAAGCTACGCTTTGGTATCAACCCGCAAGAACACCCTCCTTGACTGGGGACTTCGGGGACTTGTACATACAGCCCAGCATAATTAGCAACGGTCACGCTCATGCCTCAGGGCATCACCTCGAGCTACCGGTTAATGCCTCAGCGGCACCGCCGAGCTTTCGCGCTCGTGCCTTAGAGGCACGGCCAGGCTTTCGAGCTCGTGCCTCAGCGGCACTACCAGACTTTCGCGCTCGTGCCTCAGCGGCACTGCCAGGCTTTCGCGCTCGTGCTTTCGTGCTCGTACCTCAGCGGCACCGCCGAGCTTTCGCCCTCGTGCCTTCCGGGCACCGCCGAGCTTCCGCTCACGCCTTCGCGGCACCCCCGAGCTTCACGGCACCCCGAGCTTCTGCTCACGCCTTCGCGGCACCCACTTGAGCTTCCGCTCATGCCTTCGCGGCACCCTTGAGCTTCTGCTCACGAGCTTACCCCTCATGCCTTCGCGGCACCCTTGAGCTTCCGCTCACGCCTTCCCAGGCACCCCATGAGCTTCCCGCTCATGCCTTCCCAGGAAACCCAAGAGCTTCCCGCTCATGCCTTCCCGGCAACCCACGAGCTTCCCGCTCATGCCTTCCCGGCAACCCACGAGCTTCCCGCTCATGCCTTCCCGGCAACCCACGAGCTTCCCGCTCATGCCTTCCCGGTAAACCCGAGTTTCCCGCTCATGCCTTCCCGGTAAACCCGAGTTTCCCGCTCATGCCTTCCAGGTAAACCCGAGTTTCTTGCTCATGCCTTCCCGGCAGTCCTCGAGCTTTACACTCATGTCTACTCGACACACCACACGTTAATGGAACATTGAATTCTTCTACCATTTGTCACTTGCGACAAATTGAATTCTTTTCGCGTTCCATTAATACGAGCGACAACCAAACAAACGTTCACGTATACATCATTCACGAATTACAAACGTTTACCTTCGCACCGCTCATGCAACTTACATTTATCATATGCAATCCATATGCTCACACGACCATACGCGTTCTCGAGTTTGTACGTCATAATCGATCGTACTCAGCACCATTCGCGTGTATGCATCAACATGTATCACGCACCCCATACGTTCATATATGCCAACGCATATCCATGAAACTCACATTTGTTGTCCAATGCAACGAGCATTCTACATATGCATGTTTTTATGTTTGTTGTGCAGGTTAATGAGTCCCTTCTTGCTTACGGAGTTCGGGGACTTGTAGGGGCTCCGTGCCGCCCGGTTACTTATGCTTGATGACTTCATGGTTATAACTCCCCAACCAAGAAGCTCCTCTTACTTGGGGACTTCGGGGACTTGTAGATACCTACTAGCATGACTAGTTTGCTATCTCACCAAGCATAAGTAACACCCTCTTTGGGACACCCACAAGCCATGGTGAGGCCTAACCGCTACTTGCATCTTGTAGCCCTATGTTCAAGCTACGCTATGGTATCCGGAAGTCGCAAATACATCGCCGGGAAGCCACCTTCCCGGCCTTGCAAAGTTGCCTTCACAAACATGCTTTCTAGACTAGAATAGTGATTTTAGTCATCCCACATCTAAGAAAATGTAAAGGAGAAGCATTCCTTCACTTATAAAAGGAATGCCTCCTCCCACTTAAACACCATCCCATTACATCTTTTGTAATCCCCTTGGGTCGTAAGGCTCAACACACTAGGGTAACATTCAAGTGGACGTAGTTTCCCGCTAAGGCGGGAGACGAACCACTATACATCTCGTGTCACTCTCTCTTTCTCTCTCTCTCTCTAAAGCTAACTAGAGATCCCACGGATCACTAACGTTAACACAAATATCTTGGGAGATCGACCAAATTGTATTTTTTTTTATTATCATGTAAAGCTCATGAAACTTGAAAGCTTGTTAAGCTAATGAAATAGATATAGGCACTTGGGTAAGCTTAATTCCTGTGTAAATGTTAGGATGAATATTGCTGATGGAATGAAATGGTTTTTAGAATCAATGATATGTTGTTCAATTGTACAGAATGTATATCTTCTTTTCTATCTTAGACAATTCAATAGCAATCGCAAACCATTGTCTAACAAACGAACATAAAGAAAAAAGAAAGAAAAAACTGTTGTCTGAAGCAATGACACACAATAGCTTTAATAGTTTTCTTGTTGTCTTGTTCAAGGTCAGTAAATAGTATTCAATTACATTGCAGATCTACAAACTTCATTCAGACAACAGTTTTTGTACAAATCAATGTTCTCAAAATATTCATTACACGTCAACATTCTTCCAGGGTCTGCCAACTGAAATTACTTTGCACAAGAGATCCGGTACCAATTGCTGTCTTCGTGGTAGTCAGACAACATACGGTGTAGTAGCTGCTGTTGTAGTAAACTTTGTCAGATGACAGTTTTGTGGTATTATCTGATTCATATATCAAACGGCATTGAGATAGACAACAGCAGCGCCTATTATCCGACGACAGTGAAACAGTTTCACTGTCGTCTGATTGAAAAATTGGTGTAGTGGTTGCTAGCTTTGTCCAGCAACAATCGACCTATATATAAATATGTATATGCACTCGCCAATTAAACGAGATGGGAGGAACTGAGGCGAGAGTGAGTTTAAGGATGTGTAAGAAATTGAATCGCCCACTTGGAGATATTTATATATGCATGCCTCTTGAGCATTTGAGCGAAGGGTTTGATCAGAATTTGGATTTAGAGATTAATCAATATCTAGGAGTATAGAACTGTAGTCTTGTAGAAGAATGTAAATATTCTTTTCCTATTAATATTAAAAATTGAAATCATTGGAGTGGATCTAATTCAAAGGAGAAAGACCGAACCTAAATAATTATGGATTAGTCATTAAGATTTAAGACCCCGTAGCTTGGAAGTACTGTAGTTCGGAAAAAGATCTGTCTTCCAACACATATGGATTGTGCGACAGTTCAAAGAATAGAAAGATTGATAAGAGATTTGTTTAAATTCTTATAATCATTCATTAGATATTCTTCGCTAAAAAAGCATAGTTAGCAATTTTTGGTATAATATACAAATAAAACACGTATTTATTTATTTTTATAAAAAAAATACTTCCGTACTTCATATTTTTAAAAAAGAGTCGTTAAATTTTTCATACTTTTGAAGTCAAAAGTACTATACAAGTAATATACACGATTTTGCTTCTTTTTCCATATTTTACACATATTATTGAACAAAAATGAATATAAATTAATATTTTTAATTAAATAATTAATTAAAATATTTTGCTCAACTTTTCATTGAACTATTTGATGTCCAAATAATACACATACGTATTTTTGCGTACTATACACATCCTATTTTCTACTAACTATGCAAAAGAGTCTTATTAGTTATTCTCAAGTACTAGATAGCTAGCTAGCTCACTCTCAACTCGTTCTTAGGCAAGTTTATCTCAATCTCATCTCCATTGATTGATCTAAATTCAGTAACAAGAATTTTGATTAACCATCTCCTTTTACTTCTTCTTCTTTTTTTTAATTTTATTTTATTTAATAAAACGGTCTCCCTACATAAGTGTAAAGAACTCGATTACAACTCCTAAAACTGAAATATAAATATCTTATCGAGATACTGAAAACCAAAAGTAAAGCACCAAACTATATAAAAACAAAAGGAAAAGAAAATTACTTCTAATATGTGGACCATACTAGTCGAATGCAGAGCAGCCAGAATGTTAGCAGGGGAATTTTACTTGGACTATTAGGCCACGTTTGGTTGACTGGAATCTTACAGTGCGAAAAAGAAATTAATTGTACTAATTTTCCTTTCAAGGATGGAATGGAATTGATTTAGCATTTCCATTTGTAGTGTTTGGAAGAATTCAAGACTTAAGATTAGGAAATGGTTTGAGAGAATTAATTTGTTAATGATTTTTTCCAATAATGCCCAATCGAATTAAATATGGAAGATTTAAAAAAAATATATATGAATCTAAGAGACAAGCTTTGGAACAAAGAATAGAGTTCAAAGTTGAATTCCATCAAGAAATTTTTGGATTGAATTTTAAATTTGTAGAGATCTATTATAGCAAAAGTCATGAGAAAAATGAATTAGTGGAGATAAGAATTATTAATTGACTAGATTTTATGAGAGGCTAAACAAGGAAATTAAAAAAAAAAAAAAAAAAAAAAAACAAGGAAATTATCAATTTCATTGAGTGAAGAAATTGAAATACCACACCCTAGATGGTATTTCTATTCCTCCTCTTTTATGGAATTGAACTTCGGGCAACTCATTTATTTTACTTTCTTTTCCAAACTTATAACTTAACCAAACACGACAATTTAATGGAATTGAAAACTATTTCACATTCTAGATTTGATTTTCTGGTTAACAAACGGGGCCTTACTATATAGAACATGTATATAGTGGGATTCTTTGAGATAAAAATAATAAATTAATTGCAAGTGTGATGTATCAACTACTTAGATGAAACCCTAGCCAATGCATAGTCTTCCTTTTCCACAACACTAGTTAGTGGCCGAAATCTGGGTTTTACACAAGTTTAATCAATGTATACTACCTATTGTGACCCCTATATAAATATATATATATATATATATATATTTGTGTTTAAGGAAAACTAAATTTGGAGAGAATTGAGTCGTACTTTCATTGATAATAGGGGTACTTTCATTGATAATAGGGGCCTATTTATATAGAGGATTACAAGCATAGAGATAGAGTTGTACATGGAAACATAATCGTACATTGATTGGATATCTCCTAAGATTCTAAGATTCTCCGAGAATATCTCTAATATAAACCCTATTTCAACTAGAGCAAGTAATCTCGAGTTTGGACCAGACACATATTCTGGATTTACTTGAACACTCCCCCTTGTGTCGCCCAAATGTGGTGCTCCTCTCGTTGCCTCATTAAAAACCTTTCCGAGTAACAAAAACCCAGTGGGACAAAAATAACCTCGGTTGAAGGGGAAAAAGAGCACAACACACCCTTCACGTTTCGAGACCAAACATGTAGACACCTCCCCCTGATGTCTGCATCTCCCCCTGACGACTACGGTCATTGGAGTTCAGATAACTTCCGTAAACGATGCTACCAACATGTTTCTCGAAAGTGAAATTTAGGCAATGACTTAGTGAGCAAGCCTGCCGCACTGTCCTAAGATTGAACCTAGTTCACTTTGATCTTGAGGAGAGTCTATTGTTGCTGATTATGCTTGGTGTTGTCGCTTTTGATGTAGCAGTTGCTTCTTTATTCAAAACAAGCAGCATTATCTTAAATGCTCGTAGGCTCATCTGTGGTAGACTTCAAACCACAATTGTTCGAACATGCGTAATTATGGATCCAATCCATATCCATTCACGAACCACTTTGTGAAGAGCAATAATCTCTGCATTGTTCGAAGATATAGCGACTAAGGTCTATTTCTGTAGACCTCCAAGATATCACGGTCTTTACCCATGGTGAACACTGAACCAGTTTGGGAATGACCATTGTATGGGTCAGAAAGATACCCAACATCAGCAAAACCTTCCAAAACACATGTCGTTTTGGGATGGGGATAGTGGATGCAGGCCAGTGTTAGCGGCGTTCCTGGTGTGTGATGGGTCTGAATCCATCATCTCTCTATAGGGATAGAACGAGCCCATATCAATCGTACATCTCAAGTACCGAAAGATATCTTTTACACCAATCAAATGGCGTCGCGTTGGCGCATAGCTATACCTTAGCTAATAAGTTCACTGCAAATGAGATGTCCGGTCTTGTGCATTGAGCTAAGTACAATAATGCGCCTATTGTACTCAAGTAAGGCACTTCTGCCTTTAGCACATCTTCGTCATCATCCTTCAGACGGAAGATGATCATTTTCAGGATCAAGACTACGGACGATCATGGGGGTGGTTGAAGGTTTGACCTTGTCAAAATACCTAAGCATCTATCGACACGATGCTCAAGTTCCAAACCGAGACATAATCGTATTCTCCCATAATCTTTCATCTCAAAATCGGATTTCAAGTGTTCAGCGGTTTCCCTCAACTCTTTAAGGGCTTCTAATGAAGATCATGTCCAACATGAACCGCGATGGAATCGGAAACTTGTTATGAAAACGCGTGGGCATATCCCTTCCCAATCAAGTAGTCATTTTAGCGAGCGTTTCAACCTCTTTGTAAACGCGCTCCGTGGTCTAGAGCCACTTGACTTGGGTAAATGAAGTTCACCATGAACCTTCATGTATATTCCGTATCTAGATCCCTATAGAGATACGTAGTGACCACATTTGTAAGCTGCATGTTCAGTTATTCGGAAACTACCAAACTGACAGGGTAGTGGAGTGCAATGACATCCATTACGAGAGAATATGTCTCATCGTAGTCGATTTCAGGGTGTTTTATGAGAAGCCTTGCGCCATAAGGCGAGATTACCATATCTTTTTCTCACTACGCTTTCTAACGAAGACCCATGAGTCAATAGGTTTTATTTTAGGAGGTGTTGGCATCATTGGCTCGAGAACCTTCCTCTTCGTTAGAGAATCCAACTTAACCTGGATCGCATCTTTCCATTTAGGCCAAATCTCTCTATGTTGGCATTCATTCATCAACGGAGTGTGGTTCGATATCATCGAACTCAACAAACTCATGTGCAACGAAGTGCGTGACTACATCATCAATTATGATGAAGTTTCTATCCCACGTCTCATGTACACTAGTGTAAGTTTCATAGAGCTCTATATTCTCAGGAATAGGTTCTGACGTTGAGGCGTCCCCCAACGATAACCATAACCCAGAAGATACTCATGAGACTGATTTTGAGTTTTGATGATCAAAGGATTGGAATATGCCAAAGTATCCTTAGAACCCCCGGGCCTCCCACGCATCGTAGCTGGGGCCATGGCCTGTAACGCCAGAGTGTCACTCTCTTTGGCGTTGGCGCCATGCCTACCTCCGTGTAGGGTGGTGCTACGTCCTCTCGTAGGGACGTCCTTCCTTGCAGGCATGTTTGCAGCATATTTGTGTGATCTCGTCACTATAATAGGGATCGAGATGAGACATAGTGGGGACAGGCCACGACAATTTCTGTCATTCCTGCTGAACATCCGTGTTCTTATCTCCCCCTAACGACAGGAAGACTGTCTCATCAAAGTGACAACCCGCAAATCTAGCGGTAATGAGATCACTTTGCAAGGGCATTAAGTGGCGGACGATTGTTGGAGTGGCCCATTCGTCTGTAAGGACCTATCATAGTGCGCTGTGGCGGCGCAATGGGCATATAAATGGCTCACTCAAATGTGCGTAAGTACAAAATACGTGTACCCAGTCACTAGCTATAACGCAGAGGTACATAGAGTGGCGGTAGGTCGTAGATGAATTAGTCATAGCTGCATGCGATATTGCATCACCCCAAGCGGATGTAAGAAGATTGGTGCGCATTACCAATGTTCGGACTACCATCGTAGAAGTTTCCTCGAGACGAATTGGGTGTGTTCATGGGAATATAATGTCCAACATTAGTCCTAATGCAATAACCATCGAAGGTCTTCGATGTAAACACTCTATCATAGTCAAATCCAATTGACTGAATAGGATGATCTGGGGAGTGAGCCCGTTATCATATGATATGTGCTAGGAGTGTAGCATAAGCAGCATTTCAAGTGGACAATGGCACAACATGTGACTAGCTTGTTTGCGTGTCAACCAACATCATGAGATATTTAAACGTCCGCAAGTTGGTTGAACTAGTCCACAGAATCCCTAAGGATTCTATGTAAGAACATAATGAGTATTTTCATAACCTTTGCAGATGACAGTCTCAGTCCTAAGTTCCCTAAGGAACGGCTTTTGTAAAAACGAGCGAGAGGCTTTAGAAGCAACCAATGAGGATTTTGGTTGGGCCTGAGCGTCTAAAACGCTATTTGAAGCAAGTTGGTGATTGCAGCATCATCTGGGGCGCCATCACCATGATGGACGCCATAGAAAGCCATCCATGGCATCATGGATAGGGACTACGCCAGCCCTAGGCTGGTGGTGGACGGAGTCGGTGCCCTAGGCAGCAGCGTCGGTCACACTTAGTCCAAAAATCAACTTTTGATTCATGCTTCATTTCGCTCGAGAGAAAAGATGTCCATGTGAAGTCTTTAGTAGACGGATCATCATATCATGACCAGGATGACCTATCCTGTCGTGACAAAGCCAATATGTGTCTAAATCCAAGAGATCTTCTCTCATAACTTTTATTGGATTAATAGCTCGAATAGTGACATAGAGTCCACTAGAGAGACACATAAATTTCTCTAAGATGCGTCTTTGTTCGCAATCATTAGAGGTATTGCAAAGGAACTCATTTCCGTTCTCTACATGCATTTTTACATGGAATTCGTTCGCTATTCATAGGGTACGATTTTCCCTAAGAGCCTAGAGAGTTTCTGTGACAGCTGTAATCAAGGTGTCATTTGGCAAGTGGAACTTGGGCTATTCCATGTCCTTGAATTAATACTGATGGCCCAGCCATCGTAGTTACCAAGTCATATGCTCAGAATCAAAATGGAGTCATAATGAAAAGAACTCGAAATTTTATTCATAAGTCAACAGAGTACATCATTGTCTCTTAACCATTAGGAGAATCTAATCCAAATGCTAGCTAATGCAAAACAATGGTAGTTGTCTAACTTCTTTCGATAATTCCAAAATAAATGTGACCAGGTGAGTAGAGAGATGTCGGTGGAGCAAGGCTCGCTTAAGTACCACTAATCTCAGAATCTTCCTAGACACCACACTTACTTTGGGTGAGCCTACTTTGAAGAAAGACTAAACCATTGGCATTTACTACAAAGTATATGGCAACTGCCTATTACACCTCTTGGAAAAATAAAGACTTAAACAGAATTGGCGATCTATTGATCCCAGCCACATTTGTAGTCTTCAACCCTCCACTTTAGATCATCTTCTTGATCTTCTTGTTCCACATAGTGAGCTTCTCTTGCTTCACAATATGCTTTTTAGCGGTGACAAGTTCTTCACGAGCTCTACAAATGTGTGCCCAATGATCAGACACTCCACATCGAGAACATACATTTCTTTGCTCGAACTCCATTGATTGAGGCACTTTGAAAGCGTCATTTAGATGGCTC
>LYNE01001156.1:41312-51414 GCA_001662545.1 Rosa x damascena
ATTGACCGAGTTGGTCTAGTTGACCGAGTTACCGAGTTGACTGGGTTCCGAGTGGACCAGGTTACTGAGTTAACCGGGTTACTGAGTTGACCGGGGTACCTACTGATCGAGGTACCGAGTTGCTTGTCTGACCGAGATGAGAGACGACCGGAAGCGGGGCGACGCAGGACTGGGTCGACGCCGGACTAGATCGAGGTACTGATTCGACAATCTGAGGCGAACGAAGACAGGAGAGGTTCGGCGATCGAAGGTGGACGAAGACCGATCTGATATCGGAGGCAGACGAAGGCGGTCTAGGACGGAAGACTATGCCGGTCTGGACTGAAGGTCAGGGAGAGGAGCGCCGGCGATCTGAGACGGACCGACCTGGGATGGATCGATCTGTCTTTTGCTGAAGATGAAGCCGAGCGAGCGAACAAGGTGAACAAGGACTTTGTCTGAACGATGTCGTTTCAAAGCCTGACCAATTGAGAAAAAACTGAAAGAAAGAGACAAAGTCCTTTTCGGATCTTTGCTCTGATACCAAGTCAAATAAGACAGTATTGAGAGAATCAATTTTCTGATAATTTTATTACACTCATTCTGTGGTGTATATAAAGAGATTACAATCGTACTACAATGTACTACACCTATTGTGTACAACCGTACTACACAACATACACAAGATAAGTAATTACAACAATATATTCCCGTGTAGTCTATTCCTAATAGGGAACGATGACTCACACTAACAGGAGCGACCCTATATACTGGTTGTATTCTTTGTGATGAGTTACTCCATTCACTAGTGGAGATGAGGTACGGAAAGTCCTTTTTCAGAGGTTCAAGAGGATCAAGGAGAGGTAGGGGAAGAAGGCGGGGTACTGGGAAAATGGTGGACTCTAAAATGAGCTTCCATGATTTTTGAGCCATATGTATGTGATTAATTATTTTTTTTGCTCATCAATGCCATTTTTTTTTTTTTTTGACCTTCTGTAATGTAACAATCATACAACAAGATAATCTAAATCCAATTCTATTCGAACCTCCAAATTTAACATTTGACCTCTCAAATTATTCTCTGTCTTTATTTAGCTTACTGATTTACCCCTCTTTTATCACTTTTAACAAATACCTAAGTAAATTTGTTCACCTCCAGTGTGTGTGTGGTGTGTGTGTGTATATATATATAGGCGGGTTCCAAAGAGGATGTTCGCACTTTCACTAAAGTGTGGACGGCGCTGCTGCAGCAGCTTTCAGGCTGTGACAGGGCGGCGGGGCTTGCTAGACTAAGGCCGGAGGCATCCCAGATAGCTTCTGGGCAACGATCGAGGTTGGAGGAGGTCGAGGTTGCAGGTTTCTGCGCAACGACCTCACCTGCAACTGCAGGTTTTTGGGCAGCGGTGCAACCTAGTCGCCGGCGACTCCACCCGACTGCAAACAGGTCTGTCCAGCATGCCCTGCCGCTCCGTCACGCCCCGAGCCGAGCTGCAGCGTCAACGTCCGCACTTTAGCGAAAGTGCGGACGTCCGCTCTCGATCCTCTCCGTATATATATATATATATATGTGTGTGTGTGTGTGTGTGTGTGTGTGTGTGTGTGTGTGTGTGTGTGTGTGTCTATTTAAACTCATTTCAAACCCCATGCTATGTTCTTCAGATGGTGTGGCCTTTGATTCAGTTAAAGTTGACTTTCTATAACAACGATTAAAAGTGGGATTTTTAAAACAATTAATTAGAAGCAAATAATGGGCAAATTGGGAGGCTCATCCCACGCCCATGTAATTATTTAATAAATTTGAAGGAGGTGGGGGGGGTGGTGGTTGGGGTGACATCTTGTAGGAAAGTCAAGAGCCTCAACTAAAGGGAGATCAACTTCAAGATCTAAACTAGCAAAGTGATCCAATTTATGAGCTCTAATTTTTGTTATCAGACAATATTTTTTTTTTTACAATAGCATTAACTTGTTTTGAGTATTATTGATTTATTATGGCCATCTACATGTTTTAAAAATGTCAAAAAAATTCCCATTCAATCCGTTACTATAATAAAGATCCAACACGATTCAAGATTAGAGCAACGCACGCTCTCTAACCCTAGCTAGCCGTCTTCGTATGACATTCTTGCATTCATTACTCATTTCTGTCATGTTTATTTGCAGCAATTATGAATTTCTTAATAATTTTTTGTGACAACTTCCCTAATCCAACCAAATATTGGAAAAGAAAATAAGGCTAATCAAAAGTTCAAAACATGAATAAACAGATCTTAAATCAATTGACACACTTTTGTTAAGCTTCGCAATAGATGCCAAGCTTGTCTCGTCACACTTTTGTTATCATTCTCATTCTTATTCCCCATTATGATGATCATCGTGTACTTCCCCGTAATTGCTGTCATCTGATACTAATGATGCTACAGCTGCCCTTTCTGCGTGCAAAGCCACCTGGTCAGAAATGCTAGCATTGCTCTACTTATATCTTTCTTGTGCCAGGTCTTCACCACTTACATGATCCTCTTTCATATTAGCCAGGTGGACCCTGAAACTTTTTAGGAGCAACCCTCTGGCAGGGTAGGAAGGCGCATAAGACACTCGAACCACAGGATCCAACACCTCTAGCTCCGTGAAAGCAATACATGTCAGATGCACTAATACATGATCTTGAGCTGATGACTCTGTCGCTTTTGATTTTAAAAAGTGGCGAGTAGAGTCATAACACACTTTTTATCAATCACAACCCTCACTAAACAAACACCTGAAAAATCTTGGGTAAGTTCAAAAACAACACAAACAACCAATCCTATTCTCTCAGCCTTCAGATTCCTGGGGATTTTTATTGAAATTTCACATATACCATGAGTTCCATGACCAGGAAGCACACTTGTGTCCACCTCACCCCCATCAAACCAATTTGGAACTTCAATTTCCTGGAGGCTTGGAAGAATAAGATTCCAGCACTTCAGATGCCGATCTAAGCAGGCATGCACCAGCTGCAAGATGCATGTGGTTGTGTTAACTATTAGTAGTCAAACTTGTAAAAAAGAAAAGAAAGATTATGTGTGTGGAGAGAGAGATGGAAAACCTGATACGGTAATGCTTTTGCCATCTTCGACACCACGTCCATGCCAAGATTATCCATCAGTCTATGGCAATTAGACAAGTGCATACTTTGAAGACGTCCCGGAGTGTCTTTCTGTTCCAGTATATTTGACAATTTTGAAAATCTTTCCAACAATACGCAATCATCCAGCTTTATAACTCATATATTTGGTGGAAGTTCTGAAATGTCTCGAAGCCTCTTGCAACCACTTAAATCAAGATAATCCAACAGATGAAATTTGCTGATGCATGTCGGAAGACTATCAAAACTGCTTCCTGATAGATTAAGGCTCCATAATGTGGACTCACAGTCAAGATTCGTTAGGAAATCAGAGACCACTGATAATTGGCATCCTTCAAATTCAAGACGCCATAGCTGGGGAAACAATAATGAACCAGGATGATCATGCCCATTGTTTGAATTAGATGGAAGCATCAAAGGAAGAGATTCTGCACTTGATGAAACCAAAGCGCTCCCCCTACTTAGAAATGTCAGCAGTTTTGGACACCAAGAGAGGTCTAGAGATCGTAGATGCTGCAACCCTCCGTAAACACCGTGCGTCACATTTGTAAGGTTTGCACTTTGCACATCCTTTTAGATATAAATATTCAAGGCGAATGAGATTTCCAATTGACAGAGGCAATTCTTCAATCAGAGTTTCAGAAGCGTCCAATACGTACAAGGAAGTGAGATTCCCGATTGAAGAAGGCAGTTCTTTGATGGGAGTTTTAGATAGCTTCAATTGCACCAAGGACGTGAGATCCCCAATTGAAGATGGCAGTTCTCTGATGGAAGTTTTAGAAACGTCCAATTCCACCAAGGACGTGAGATTCCCAATTGAAGAAGGCAGTTCTCTGATGGAAGTTTTAGAAACGTTCAATTCCACCAAGGACATGAGATCCCCAATTGATAGAGGCAGTTCTTTCATGTGAGTCTTAGACAGCTTCAATTCTCTTAAAGAAGTGAGATACCTAATTGATGAAGACAATTCTTCAATGGGAGTTTCAGACGCGTCCAATATCTTCAAGGAAGTGCAATACCCAATCGATGAAGGCAATTCCTTAAGGGGAGTTCTAAACAGGTTCAATTCTCTTAAAGAAGTAAGATTTTCAATCGTTAAGGGCAGTTGTTTGATTGAAGTTCCATTCAACATCAAAACTTCCAAGGAAATGCAACATCCAATCCATGACTGCAATTCTTTTATGCCACTTTTCTTTAGATCTAATGTTTTAATGGACTCCATCTTGTGCACAATTTTTATGAAATTATCAAGCCTTCCACAACAGGGAAGCAGAAGCATCCTCATGGATTTCCAACTAACTTCCGTGGGAAAAGTCTCAAGCCTAAAGCAGTTGATTAGACTCAAATACTCAAGTTTATCGAGGAATCCAACGGAAGGATGCACTTCAACTAAACTTCCACAGGAATTTAGATTCAAACATTGCAAGTTTGGGCTTCCCGATAAGTTTGACACTTTCGTTAGGTACTGACAACCACTTAGATTTATTGATGTCAGATTTATCAGATGCTGTGAGACAGAATAGAAAAATATTAGATAAAAAAGATGGAGAGGAAGGAATAGATGATAAGCTAAATATCTCTGCATGTGTATCCAAAGGAACATACCTTGTATCTATCTCCCAATACTGTGATGCGACTGCCAGGCATATTGATTAGAGCAAGTTCTCTTGGAATTAAATTGGATGGCAAAAATTGTAAGGGATATTTAGGCCAATCAACTACCCTCAAGCTATTTGCCAGACTATCGACAACGCCAGAATAGCGTCCAGCACGGTGTATGAAAAGTCTACGATTTTGCATGTTGGAGAAAGTGGTCCCACTTAAACATATCACATCTGAATCTTTGGGCAGCTCCACCTTGATGCCTATAACATGGGTTGTTCCCTATTATGAAAATGCAATAGTATTAACAAACCAAGCTCTTTCTCATATAATAAAATTTTATATTCTACATATGTTTAAGGATTTTAAACAAAAATAATTAAAGTTGAGGTGAATTTAGATATGCACTTACAGTATTCTCTGTTAGAACATGGTAAACATCTTCATGAAACCACAACCTGCTACGCTTTCCAGGGTCATTGGGCGACTCTTTGTGAACTATATCTCTACCCAATTCTTCCAGCAAATCATGCATCCAAATGCGACCCATAGATGTATCGATGAGGGCCTTGTCTATGAGCACGTTGATACCATACTTAGCAGGTTTGCAGCGACAAGCTTCTAATGTTTGTATCACATGGTCTGTATATTCACCTTTGAAAAAACATGCAATGTCAAGAAAAGTTTCCTTCACTGTGTCATCCAGTCCATTGTAACTTATTTTGAGAACTTCTCTAATTTCTGGGCTTTTGAAACCATCTAATGCAGTTGCCATTTCTCGACATTTCCACCACATAGAGAAGATCCTAGAACACTCAAAGCTAATGGAAGGCCTTGGGCATAGCGTATAGCACGTTCTGTAAGTTCTGCAAAACCATCCAAAGGTCCGTTTCTTTTAAAAGCATTTCGACAAAAAAGCTCGAGAGCTTCATGATGAGCTAATTCTTTGACCTTGTATATTAAACTAACACCATGACCTGTCAGCAATTGTTTATCCCTTGTTGTTATGATGATTCTACTACCCATACCAAACCAACTACATTCACCAGCTAATTTGTTTAACTGATCAATATCATTCACATCATCAAGTACTAAGTGAACACTTTTGTATCGCAACATTTCCTTGATCATAGTGATTCCTCTAGCTTCATTGCCCACCTTCAAATTTGTTCCCTTTAGAATCTCACAAAGAAGTTTCTTTTGTAGTTTGACAAAGCCTTTGGCACCCATTGAATTTTCTCTAACTTTTTCCATAAAACAACTCCCATCAAATTTATGAGCAATTGAGTTATAGACAGCTCTGGCAATTGTTGTCTTACCTATTCCACCAGCCCCCCATATCCCTACCATACGAACGTCTCTTTCCTCAACATCTAAAAGCTTATGGATCTCTTGCACCCGAGGTATTATTCCTACTGGGTACCTGGCCACATCCATATATGTAATGTTTATAACTTGCTCTGAGATCTCTTTTACAATTTCATGAATAACGCTTGATTCAGAGCAATGCCTGGACATTTAAAATGAACAACATTTAATCAAGAATACAAACACAGATTCACATTTACGGTCACAGGTAAAATAAAATATATTTTATGTTGTAGAAGTTCAATTAATGTATCAGTTTACCCCAGAACCATAATATGCAATATCTTTTGTTTGTCTAATTTACATAAGCTCCACTACCCCTGTCAATGATCATGTCAAAACTTCCTGTTTTCTGAGGAACATGGGTGAGCAGATTCCAACTCTTCGCGAACCTATATGATACTATGTATCTCTGATATTGTTATTCATATGAAGAGGAAAGCATCGAGAATCAAACTCGCCAGGCAGGTTTTGGAATTTGCTCTTACCATCAAAAATTAAACATGCTTGAAATTAATTGTGTAATTCATTGATTATACTATGGTAATTGGTGTAACTTGGTGATATATACACACACACACACACACACACACACACACACACACACACACACATATATATATATATACAGCAAGGTTCCAAAGAGGACGTCCTTGATATAGTTAAGTTGTGGATGGGTCTTTCTCAACCGTCCATTGCTTTAAATGAAAAGCAACGGCTCAGATCGAATTCTTCATTTGCATGCGGGTCCCACCCACATCTTCTCTGTCTCCCGCACAGTCCAATTAGTCAACACTCTCCTCATCTGTCTCCAACTCTATTCTATTTCTAAAGATTGAAACTTGCTCCGCTCTAACTTCACATTCTCTCCTCCCCTCTACCACTCTCACAATCCCATCCCCTTCGACTCTCATCCTCTCTAATCATCATCGTTGCCAACAAAAACATCATGCCCAACAAAATCATCTGAGTGAACTCAGTAAAGGTGTGGGTCTGACTTGGTTTCTTTCGGGAAGTGAAAATTGGTCACTGGGTGAATTCGTTTCTGGTTCTGATGGAGCATAGGAAGGTTGAGAATTAGATTGGGTCGCTGAAATCATCATTTTGTTTGAAGATTTTTTGATGAGTTTTTCATCGCAAGATGGGAGAAGAAGGATAGGAGGAAGAATAGGAGTTTTTTTTTTTCCTGGTGGTATGTGTCATTGGTGGGGATCTGGATCTATAAAATCTTAGAATTCATGGTCTCTGAACAATTTGAATATAGGCTATGATTCAAATTGAAGAGTATAAAGTAACTAACAGTTCGATTTCATCATTTTCATTTTGGAGGGGCGAATGCTGACATGGGAGAATTGGAGACACATTGGTTGGTCTGAGGCTGCTCTAGAAGATGGAGTTGAATTTGCAGAAGCCGCTTCTGGAATCGAAGGTGGTCGGAGTCGAAATTTCAATTGATCAGGAGCTGCCAAAAATCATTGATTCAAATGCTCCAATCAAACGTCAGCGATTCTCGAAACGTTTCTCAACTTGGAATTCTGGATATCAAAGGGGAATAGGCGGATAGCTTCATCCGCATGGTGCCTGGTTCGCTTCCAGTCTTTTTTCGAAGGCGGTGCGACGAAAAGACCAGACCCATCTTCTTTTTTCTTTTGTTCGATCTGGGTTGGCAGTTGAAGCTTGACTTGGAAGAATTTTTCTTCTTTTTTCTTTTGTTCGATCTGGGTTGGAAGTTTGGTACTGATCTCCTCTAGACTTCTCTCCTAATTTCTGTCTTTTAGATATAGGTCCTCCCCTTTTGAGTTCTAATATTCTCTCTCAAAATCAAGGTGTTTCTGGGCATCAGTTCCTGGGCTCAACTTTATTAATTGGAAATTCATGTTTGAATTTACAGAACAGTCTGGGTTTGCTTGATTGTGATTCAATTTAAAAGAAAAAAAGAACTCTTGATGAAAGCTCATAGAAGATGAGAGGGACGTCGAAGGGAATGGGATTGCGAGAATGGTGAAAGGGAGAGGCGAATGTGAAGTTGGAGCGGAGCTTGAGGCGGAGCGATCGTCGGCGGGTTTCTTTGGGGTGGTGATATATATGAAAACTAAGGTCTTGCCTATTTCAAGATTTCCACTTTCTAGTCAATCTGTTTATGGATTTGGAGATTGGAGAGATGAAGGAGGATCAGGATCACGAGCAAGTTTCAATCTTTAGAAATAGAATAGAGTTGGAGACAGATGAGGAGAGTGTTGACTAATTGGACTGTGCGGGAGACAGAGAAGATGTGGGTGGGACCCGCATGCAAATGAAGAATTCGATCTGAGCCGTTGCTTTTCATTTAAAGCAATGGACGGTTGAGAAAGACCCATCCGCAACTTAACTATATCAAGGACGTCCTCTTTGGAACCTTGCTGTATATATATATATATATAGGGATTAGTATGCCCCTTGAATCCTAAAGTTTTTATCTTTTTAATCAAAACAACAAAGAAAATGAAAAGATCGAAGAAGACTGATAGCTGAAGCAGGAATTTAAAGCCGGTGGATAGAAACGTACTCATCCAAAAGAGGCCAACCTGTCAAATGTGCTGCTTCTGAGAGAGCATTCTTCCATTTCTGAACCTTGTCCGAGTTATGTTTGAATCTGCCTTCATGATTAGCAAGTGCCTCCCCAAAGCTACCTCTGTGGTTTCGTATATCCGAGGGATCGACTTTGTAGAAAACTGGTCGAACCAATTGTTGATTTGATTTCTTCCACTCGAGGATCTTGACAAGTTCATTCAAGCACCACTTGGAGGATGCATAGTTTTTAGAGAACACAATAATTGAAATCCTCGACTGTTCAATTGCTTGGAGAAGTGCTATTGATATTTCTTCTCCTCTTCTGAGCTGATCATCCATGAAGGTGTTGATTCCCTTCTGACGCAAAGCGCTGCACAAATGGCCTGTGAAATTATTGCGGGTATCCTCACCTCTAAAACTCAAAAAGACATGGTATTTCCATGGATGGGTGGAGTAAGAAGAAGAAGAAGAAGAAGAAGAAGAAGAAGAGGCTTCTTGAATGATCACCATTGAAAGCTGTGAGATAACAAGAGGGACTGTGAAAGAGTTTCTCAAAGTGGAACCATTGGATTAAACAGTGTCCACCCATCCGTAAAGTAGAATAGCCAATGAGCCCACACTGTGCACTCTCCACTGTTAAATCCAGTCCCACACGCATACCAGTTTTGACCAATGAATGATATCCAGTCAAGCTATTAAGCACAACTAAGTAATTAAAACATTACTAAGTAAATAAAACATTCATAGTTCCTGCAAGAATCCAACTTCATCAATAGAATTTTCAAGCTTGTTATCTAGTTGATTAGCATTTGATCTAAAGGTAAACAGGCTTATTAAGTGCTGGTTAAGGTCTCAAATTCACGCCACACTTTTTGACAAGGAGAGAGAAAAAAGAAAAAAAAAAAAAAACTCATCATCGTTGCACCGACATTAGAGAGGTTTTAAATACACACTCCTAATTACTTAATACACATACTATACTCAACACACTACCCATTTAATATCTCATTCTAATATTTTACTAAATACACAATCCAAAGTACCCAAAATATCCTTAATCTCAAAAACCATTAAATATCATATTATTTGACTATATTATGGTTACGATTTTATATATTGACGTTTTGTAAATTGTAAATGACCATATTGATTACTTGTTTTATTATTAGAAAATCCATAAGGATTTATTATCGCCTAGAAACAGGTTTTGTACTATTTGAGTTCTCATCCACCAAACACCCTGATGATCAACTATAAAAATTTTAGTTGAACATTCAACAAAATTATATCAATAGTTTGTCAACAGTAGCAGAACTACGAAATTGTCATTGGAGGGGCCAAACAAGTTAAAAATTACAGAGTTTTCTACCTGTGGTGTATCATATATATTAGATAATAATAAATTGACTAAGCATAAGTTTTAGAACAAAAAATGAAAATTAACTAAAAAAATGGGAGTTAAACGATATATTTTAAAAATAT
>LYNE01001156.1:71698-82591 GCA_001662545.1 Rosa x damascena
TATGTATATTTAGCAGAGACTATCAATTCAATGAAATTATAAAGGGTGCGGCTATTGCCACCCTACAATTTTCTTAGTTTACACCACATACATTTGAATTATTGAAAAACTATATTACCCAACTGCAAAATGACTAATAAGTACACTAATTTTCTAAAATACAAATCTATAGGGAAA
Organism: Rosa x damascena; assembly: GCA_001662545.1. Classification (NCBI taxonomy): domain Eukaryota; kingdom Viridiplantae; phylum Streptophyta; class Magnoliopsida; order Rosales; family Rosaceae; genus Rosa; species Rosa x damascena. The sequence continues at coordinate 71,876 of LYNE01001156.1, forward strand.
ACGAAATACACAACTAATTAATTACATACAAAGACTACTTAATTTCTCATTGGATAACATCAATCTTCAACTTCTCCACCCAAATTAAAATTTATTACTATTTTTTTGTCTTTTTGTTGCCTCCTCAACATTAATTCATTATTCAGTTCACAAAATTATTAGTGTTAATTTCATCAAAATCTTTGCAATACCCTTTGTGAACACTTAAAATATAAATTTAAAACACACACAAAAAAAAAATCAATCCCTTCTTCATTGCTCATAGTTGTTAACTTGCTAATCTTTTGACATGGATTAAAATAGAAGAACATTAAAACTGAAAGAAAAAATATTAAAAAATGGAAGTAAATCCGATTATGATTTCATTAGGAAACTAAAATATTAAAGTTTTTTTATTGGTATAAATTAAATGAGAGATTTTTGTTAATTAATTTATTTATTTAGATATGTCATATAAGGATATTTTTGGAAACAGAAATGGGTTAGATAAGTAAATTTAATAATCAAAATTAATATGTTTGGTGTAATGAGCATGTAGGGTGAACAAAGAAAATAGTATGGTGGCAATAGCCGCACCCAATTATAAATAACTACATATCCGAATATGTCAAATCGACTTTGGAACTAGTTATATTGGGCAATGGCCGATGTTGGAGGCCTATGGGACATAGGCTTGCTGGGTTTATAGGCACTCCTACTTAGAGTAATGTCATAGAGTAAAAATTGTTTCGAGTTGATTTTGATTGTTTTGCTTTGGAACTTTTCCATAAGCTTAATGTTAAAAAGGTGAGGAAACTTAGGTAGTAAATTTTTTGTAGTCTATATAAACTATAAAGCTTGATGATTTCTTTAAAAAAAAAAAAATGCGTACCCCATATTGAATCTAGACAGGCTTGAAGCAAACATACATCACTCATAATGTAGTTCAACGCTCGAGTCTCGAAAACATGCAATTCAGTGTGTTTTATCATATAAAATTAAAATGAAAAATACTTTTAATCAAATAACTACTAATTGTTTTTCAAATTAATATTTTAGTTTTGAGACAATTATCTTAAAATTACGGCTGGTCATGAATTATACGATAGTGACATAGTTCTTCATTTATAAATGAGAAATCTATATGAACTGAAGACTAAAATAGAATATAAGGACTCGAACTGAAGACTAAAATAGAATATAGTTTAGTATGGATGTCGGCAAAAAGATCTCAGCAGCTCTTTTGGTCAGAATGAAGGAAGAAGTAGCAAAAGCAATCTTTGTTGAACTGGAATTAATCAATCTGTTTGTGCAGCTCAATTATTAATAATAATTGAGTTTAGAGTGTGTGAATTCATGTTGACAAGTGCAAAAGTTTGAATCCGGAATTGGATAAAAGAAACAATTATACGCAGCAGAAGTTGCAAATTAATATTAAAAAGGGCTAGAGTGACATTCCAACATTATTCGATGCCCAAATTATTCCCCAAAAACACTGGCCGGCCTTTCTTCTCCTGTCAATTTCTTTTGGTCCTTTCCACTTTGGTATGAGGTCAAGCATTTTGGCCATTCAATAAAGGAGGAATATATACATTTAAGAATAAAATAAAAAAAGGTAATTCATGATCGTTTCTGTGGGATTTTTGTCCATTTACTCCATTTCTAGATATTTTTTTCCGACTTACCCCATTAAGTTTTTTTAATTCTCTCTTACCCAAAACACTTTAAGGAGGTCTTCCCTAATACCCCATTAAGATTTTTTTTTTTTAATATCATTTTACCCTCACCCTTTTCTTACTTAGAGAGAGAGAGAGAGAGAGAGAGAGAGAATGAAAGAGAGAGAAACTATAGGAGACTTCGCTGGAGCCTGTCGCAGGCAGCCGGATTCCCGTCACCGGTTGCCGGATTCCAGCCAACTTTCGCCGGAATCCGATCATCGACCTCTGCCCACCAGAATTTTCTAAAAACCTCTATTGCCCCCCAATAAAGGGGCAATAGAGGTTTATTGCCCCAAATAGTCTATTGCCCCCTAATAGAACTTTCGGTTGCCGGAATGGAAACTAATCTTCCTAAAATTAGACAAATAAAATTTTGATTAAAGAAAAAAATAAAGAGATTATATCAATTCAAAACGTCTATTGCCCTCTAATAGACATTCAATTTTTTGTCCTTTCCTTCTGCCACATTACTTAAAAAAAAAAATTTGATTTGGGCACCCAAGTCAACAAATCAAAATTCTCACTCCCTGCCTCGCATGTCCGGTCAGTCCAGGATGCCAATCTCGGCTTCCAGCAAAGCGTCCCGGGAAGCTTCTCAAATCTCGGCGATCATCAGGTCGACGATGTTGAGGTGGTCAATCACCGCATCGGAGGGGATGAGATCAAGCTCCCTGATGCTACTGGTGGACCTGTAGTTCGAGGTGTTCGACGAATCGCCATAGCGGAGGAGGACTTGGGAATGGAACCGCTGTCATAGTCAGCGGAGAAGTAGTCAACTTCGAATTCAGAGTTGTGGTTAGCGGAGAAGAGGTGGCTGGAGGAGGAGGAGCCGGGATAGGCGAGGGAGTCTGGTTCAATGGGGAGGAGGTGTCGTCTTTGTGACTCTGACGAGGAGGGAGCGACGAGAGAGGGAGCGACGAGAGAGAGAGAGAGAGAGAGAGAGAGAGAGAGAGAGAGAGAGAGAGAGAGAGAGAGAGAGAGAGAGAGAGAGAGAGAGAGAGAGAGAGAGAGAGAGAGAGAGACAGAGAGAGAGAGAGAGAGAGAGACTGAGTTCGACTCTGGTAGCTCTGACCAGAGCTTTAGGGTTGGACGTCATCGCCACATGTCGTCTAAGGTCGTGATGCCAGAGTTCGATGCCACGCCGGAGGTGATGTCAGAGTTCGACGCTATCACAGAGAGAGAGTCGTGCTGGAGAGTCTTAGTGACATAAAATGTAGTTTGTTAAATATGTCAAGGGCAAAACTGTCATTTTGCTTGAAACAGGGTAAATGGGAATAAAAATTTGTTGATGGGGTAAGTGGGATAATTTTGGCCAATTTTAATACTTTGGGTCAAGAACCCTTCTAAAATATTATAGGCATGAGATGAAAAACTAAAATAAGGGCTTATAATTTTTGATAGACTTTATTTATTTATGCATTTTATTCATCTAATGAAGGTTAATTCACGACACATCAACTAATCAAGTTTGTCAAAAAATTGTCATTAATATATTCACTACACTAACTCAGGACCTACCGCTAACTTCTCTTTCAGTAAACTTCCGCCATTTTGAGAACGCGCCTCACGCGCCTAGGTAAAAGAGAAAACCCGACAGAGACGTGTGTTCTCTCCCGGCCGAACACGGCCGGCGGTCTCACCACTGCGTTCTGGCCCGGGAGAGGATTGATGGTGCGGAGATGGAGTGGGCTTTCAGGATGGTGGTATGGTCCAGAGAGGGTGGCTCGTTCTCCGGGTTCGGGTAGCACAGATCGAACTCGATCTGTCTCTCTCAGATCTGGGACGGAGGCAGGGGTGCAGCAGCGACGGACTTCGGCTTTCCAGTGGTGGTTTCTGGCGTCATCGATCCTGCGTGGGTGGTGGTTATGGCGATTCAGATCGGATCGAGGCTGGGGAGATCTCGAATGGGATCTGCCTATGCTTTGGTCTGGGATCGCTTTGTGGCCGTTTGCCTAGTGTAGGGGCTGGCTATGGTGTGAAAAGGCGGTGACGCAGCGAAGGGTTTCGGTGCAACAGTGTATTGCTGCGGGGCGGCAGCATGATGGCGACGGGGCTCACTGGCGGCAGGAATGGTTGCAAGCTGCGATTGGTTTGGGCTGTGGGAGGTGGTGTTTGGGCTGGGTCGTTGTTCTTAGGTCTCTCTGGTGGTCTTTGATTTCTGGTTGCTTAGGTTTTCTTTGTTTGGTGTTAGTTGTTGTCTTGGTGAAAATAAGTCCCTCCTCTTGTAAGCGAGGGTTTGGGGGTGGTTGTTTCTGTGTCGTGTCAATGCCATTGTTTTGGTGTCATGGTCGGTCTACTGTGTCTTGGTCTGGTCTTTTGTCAGTACTTTCTGGTTATCAATGTGATGGTGAATCACCCTTACACGTGTTCTGGCTGTTTTGGGATGCGGTGTCCGAACGGGTGAAAACAGTTCATCGTAATGTTGGTGGCTGGGTGGTATCGGTACAGGTTTGGTTGGTACTCATTGTAGCTCGTAGGTATGGGCGTAGAATTTGGTTAGGGGTTGGGCCTCTTTGACTCATGGAGGTCACTTATGGTGACGGTCCCGTAACTATGGATCCAATTGCTTTGTAATATTTTGGTTATTAATGGAATTTTCATCTTCTAAAAAAAAAAAAAAACTCAGGACCTACCACTTGTAAAATGAAGATTTATGTCATTAGACCAAATAGTTATAGATTTGAATTGATTAATCTTTTTCACTAACAAATTTTTCTTTTGTTTGGTCAAAAAAAAAAAAAAAAAAAAAAAAAAAAACCGTAGCCCACCCCACCCTTATATATGTCAAGGAGAATCGAACTCATGATTTTTACAATATTAGAATTATAATTTACTAACATGTCATAACTCACCGATATTTATTTTGGTTATATACTAAAACCACTTATTTGTTTTACGAAACATAGGTTTGGAATGAGAAAATATCTCTCATATTTAGTAACAACAAGAAAAGAAAATGATTCCTAATGCAATAAATAATACGAGAGAAAGTGAATCCATTCATCATCTCAAAATTTATTGGGTTCTTGACCCAAAGCACCAAAATTATCTCACTTACCCCAGCAACAGATTTTTAGTCCCACTAACCCAATTTAAAGAGAAATGATAAATATGCCCTCAGCCTAATTAATACACTACAGTCATGCCACTGTCTCTCCTCCCCGATGCACAGCTCTCTCTCTCTCTCTCTCTCCCCAGATTCTGACCCTGACTCCTCCAGCACGGCGAGGAATCAAAATTCTCGCGATGGCGTTACAGGTGGTCATTCTCGAGTCCGGTACCTCGAGGAATCGGAATTCTCGCTCTCCTATATGTACTATTTATGCATTCTCTCTCTCATCCCTCTCACTGGATCTGCGTCGGCGTACTCGTCGGAGGTGCAAAGTGAGGGACCATGGTGGCTGGGGCGCGGTACCTCACGACCCCACCTCATCCGCACCAGCTGGTCCGCCGTGATCAGTTCCCGGACCTTGGCCAGAACCTCCGAATGCGAGTCGAACAATGCCACCACCCACAGCAGCGACGACGTGAAGGTGTCCTGAGCAACAAATAGAAAGTCCAACAGGTGAGCGCCAACGAATTGGGTTGGATGTGGCTTGATAGGGATGAAGAATTGAAGGATGAGCAGCTTGTTTCGATATTCTCAGAGAGCTTTTTTTTTTTTTAGACTGTGGGCAGAAAGCCAGAAATCCAAGAAGAAAAAAAAAAGTTGTATTGGGAGGCAATAGACTTTTTGAATTGATGTAATCTCCTCTTTTTTTTCTTCAATCAAAAGTTTTATTTATCTCAGTTTAGGAAGATTAGTTCCCATTTCGGTAATCGAAACGTCTATTGGGGGCAATAAACTTTTTCGGTGACTTATGAGATCTCCAACGACCTCTTTGGGGACTTTCGGCGAGGTTTTCAGGAAAATCCGGTAGGCGGCGACCAGTGACGGGAATCCGGCGACCGGTGACTAGAATGCAACAACCGGCAACGGAGATCCGGCGAAATCTCTTATGGTTTCTCTCTCTTCCATTTTCTCTCTCTCTCTCTAAGTAACACATGGGTGAGGGTAAAATTGTATTAAAAAAAAACAAACAAAAAAACTTTATGGGGTATTAGAGCAAGTTCACCCGTTAGGTCATGTCACGCCCCTGATTTTACACACATGAAAATCGATATATAATCTCATTATTACATATGCGTGAACGTTCAGCCATCAATACAAAATACCTAGAAACTTTTTCCCTTTTAACCCAAGTACATATTGATGCCCTGAACCCACTATGTCAATATTGACTCGCTCCACAGAGTCATATATTACATAAGCTTACGAATTAAATTGTCAACAACAGGATAAAACGTAAATGCTTCTCAGAGTTTAACTACAACGGAAAACCTTATCAACGGTAAAGTCATAAAAATGGCTTCCTACCGTAAAGTTGCAAAGACGCTACTTCAGCTTCAGCCCCAATTATCCTAACCTGCAAGATTAACCCCTACACCGTTTGAATAGTGTACCGGGTTTTCACACAACAAACCCGGTAAGCTTTTGCAAGCCTGTATGAGTAACTCAAAATAGTTAACACAACTCACACCAGAAATAGAGAAAACAACTCATGCTTTGATTCCTTAAAACACGAAATAAAGGAGAATAACTCACACTTTAATTTCCTTTCAAATCGAAATAAAAGAAAGCAACTCACACCTTGTTTTCTTTTAAAACGAAACATAGAAAACAACTCACACTTGAATTCTATCAATAAAACATAGAAAGCAACTCACTCCTTAATTTCTATCAGTTGTACCAAAATCGTACCATAGAAAACAACGCACACTTGAATTCTATCAATAAAACATATAAAGCAACTCACTCCTTGATTTCTATCAGTTGTACCAAAATCGTACCATAGAAAGCAACGCACACTTGATTTCTATCAGTAAAACATAGAAAACAACTCATACCTTGAATTCTATCAAATGTACCATAGAAAGCAACTCACACCTTGATTTCTATCAGTAAAACATAGAAAACAACTCACACCTTGAATTCTATCAAATGTACCATAATCGTACCATAGAAAGCAACTCACACCTTGATTTCTATCAAATCGTTAATAAGGAAAACAACTTGCACCTTGTCCCCTTAAAAACCGTTAATAAGGAAGCAACTCACACATTGTTCCCTAAAAATACGTAATGTCATGAGTTATCAATAACCAATTCCCGTTACCCCCATGAATTACCTATATGGCAGACAGATTAGAGCTCTAACTGAAAACGTAACCACTCATCCGGCCAAAGACGTGATTACCTGATATTCTGCCTAAGGTCATAGACCTTCAGTCCTCGGGCCGCACTGTCCCTTGGAGCAAAACATTAAAGGAGTCACACTGGACCCAAAATGTTACACAAATCGCAACACTTTTGAAAACAATCGAAATCAACATTTCCAAAATCATTGTTTTATGAAAAGCCATAACACAAAGCAATAAGGAGCATCAATTCATGCCTATTGTTTTCATACCCAAATCTCAAAGCTTTTCAAAACAAATCGAAATCAATCATTTCCACAAATCATTTGTTTTCCAAAAGCCACACCCCAAAACAATAAAAAGCATCATTTCATGCATATTGTTTTCATAAATCCACAACTCACCAAAACATATATATTTCACGTAAATATATATCTATATGTAGTCATCCGCTCAGGAATGCCTACTAATACCAACTATAGTTTGCAATTACTAAATAACTCTCAAAACGATATAGTAAGCCCGTTCGTGAATGAACTTCGTGAATTACTCACCTCACAATCCCGCTGCGTCTTCTATACAGAACGGAACTAACACTATCACCAACAACTCGTCCAATTCACATTTAGAAGCACCTACTCACCAATGATCTCAAATCAGTAACGATTCACAAATGATTTAAGTCTGAAACCCTTGTTTTGAACTAAAATTCCCAAGGTGATGCCAAATGAGGCGAAACCACATCCGAGACCTCCCAAAGTCCCTGGAATACATCCACGATCGATGTGACCAAACCACAAGTCAATCGGACGCTTGAATCCTCACGGATCGAATAAATCGATATGCATGAAACTGCAAAAATCATAACAATTCCATACGAACTCCAAAATTTGCATATTATATATCGAAACGCTCGTATCAACGAGTAGAACATATATAATACCAAAAACAGTTCATTAAGTGGCCGGAACACCGCCGGAATGCAGCCACAGGCAGTGGCGCATAGCCGCCGGCCAAAATTCAATATTTCACAAAACTCCCAACATCAAAAAGCTTCATCTAAGCATGCTTGTGAATTCTCATAACTAGTTCGAAGTCAGAAAACAAGCATAAAGGGTCGAAAACTACCTCACAAGCCTTGAACAGTAATCCAATCTGAGTTGAACCAAGTTTTACGTGAATTGATCCAAACAACCATCAAGGATCGATCAAGGAGGCTGCTCTGAGCTCCCCAAGCTCAACTTGAAGCCCCGTTGACGTCGGAGATCGGAGAACCGATCGGGTCCAAAAACACCCAACTGCGCCGCCTTCTACCGCCGCCATCACCGAGAATCGGTGCTAGAGGACACCACAGGGACGACCAGATGGAGGAGACGATCCTATCTGGAAAGTTTCGTCGCCGGAGACAGCCGCAGTTCGCCGGAAAAGCCGGGTCGAGTAGTCCGGGTCGGGTCAGTCAGTCGAAAAACTCAGATACTGAAGGTGCAGCCGAGAGAGAAGAGAGAGAGAAGAAAGCTTTCCGGAAAAGGAAAGTGAAATTATGAAATGATTTTTCAGAAATTCCCTATTTATACCAAAATGGAAACTTCTTCCAATGGTCATAACTTCTTCATACGAACTCCGATTGATGCGTTCCATATGTCCACGAACTCGTATCGACGCGCTCTACAACTTTCGTGACGGAAGTTTTCAGAGAATCCCAACGTATAAAAAGTCAACCTTGAGCCCCCCCTAAAGTCATACTTTCCGAATGAAAATTAATCCGAAACACTTCCGCTCCGTCCACGAGCCACGAAACCGTCCAATAAACATAAAATTGAATCTGGAAAATAATTACGAATTTCAGGGGTATCACAGGTCACCAGGACAAGAAACTGTTCACTGCCACTGGACTTTTGCTTCCACCCGTTGGGTCAGGGTCACTAGTCATTTACTGTTCATTAAATATTTTAGTATTTTTTTTTTTAAATGTGAAATGTATGATGTAAATAAATAGTATTGATGAACATTTTGGAAATGCAACCAAAGAAAATTTTATAGGTACACAAATTATATGTCCACTGACACTTTTTTTTTTTTTTAACTCCACCGACACTTTTATCACATTTACACCGTCAACAAAGTTTTTGAAAAGTGTGAAAAAATTTAAAACTCCACCTACACTTTTATCACATGTACACCACCGACAAGATTTTTGAAAAGAGTGAAAATTTGAAAACTCCAACGACATTTTGATCACATGTGCACCACCGACAATTTTTTTGAAATGAGTGATAACCCACCGACACTTTTATCTGTATAAAAAATTTCAATAAATAGACATGATTTTTACACTACATACACACACCATCCGAGCTTAACAAACCTTCACCTTTTTCATATCTCTAGCATTACATATTTCCTCAATTTCCCTCGTTTCAATGAATAAGTTGTGGGATCAAATTCGACGGTCTTAGGATGAAGATGATGAAGAGATGATGGCCACCAACGCCATTGTGATCACAGCAGTCGCAGAAGAATCTGGAAACCAACACCGAGGGCGCGGTTTTCATCCAAGTCGTGCATCAAATGAGGAAAGACTTAGAGAAGAAAGGGGCAAAAATTTGATGGCCGACTACTTTGTCGATCGGACAGTGTTCAAAGATTGGGAGTTCCGAACACATTACAGGATGAGTCTCAATCTCTTTAAGCATATATCTATTGACCTTTGCCAGTATGATAATTACTTAGTTCAAAAGTCATATGCTCCCAAGAAAGTTGGACTACTTCCGGAGCAAAAGATGACAGCTTCCTTGCGAATGCTTGCTTACGGTGCTGGGGCAGATCAATGTGCTGAGTATTGTCGGATGGCGAAATCCACCTCCATTGCAGCCCTTCAGCGATTTACACGAGGAATTGTTAATATTTACTCAGCAGAATACCTTCGCGCTTCTACTGCTATCGACCTTGGACGACTTCTTGCCAAAGTTGAGAGGAGAGGTTTTCCAGGAATGATTGGGAGCATCGACTCTATGCATTGGCAATGGAAGAATTGTCCGACAGGTTGGGCTGGATAATATAGTGGTAGGAAACAGATCCTCACTATCATCCTGGAAGTAGTCGCCTCTTACGACACCTGGATTTGGCACGCATTCTTTGGAATGCCCGAGGCACGCAACAACCTCAACGTCTTGGCAAAGTCTCCATTGTTTGACGAGCTTACCGCCGATAGAGCACCTCATATCCAATTCCAAGCTAATAACAGAACTCACAATTTAAGCTACTATCTCGCTGACTGTATTTATCCTCGATTGGTGACTTTCTTAAAAACAGTTTGAAACCCTACACGCCCGAAGGAAATTAAGTTTGCAAAGGCTCAAGAAGGGTATAGGAAGGATATGAAAAGATGTGTTGGTATATTACAGCCACACTTTGGTATTGTTAGAGGAGCTGCTCGTGGGTGGCATATAGAGGACCTTCTATACATCATGTTGACTTGTATTATATTACACAACATGATTGTCAAGGATGAACGACCTGAAGACAGCGATGATGAAGAGGATAACAATATGAGGCAGAGCATTGCTGAGGTATGGGAAGGACCCACCGGTAGAGACTTTGATTCTGTTGGTAGAGATGGTCATAATATGAACGGATTCATGGACCGATACCAAGAAATTAGATCTGAGCACAGTCACTCCAACCTTCAGGAAGATCTCATTCAGTACTTTTGGGAAGTTCAAAGCAATAGGCGTATCTAGATCTGCTATTTGTGTGTGTTTTCATTTAGTTTTTATGTTTTT
>LYNE01001157.1:10373-29080 GCA_001662545.1 Rosa x damascena
TTGACTTGGGCTTTTTGTTAATCAATGAAACATTAAAGGAATTAAAATTGTTCCAAGTGCACGATGTAGCGGACGTTGTCCGTTGACTGTTGTTGGCGTTGCCAGTTAACTCGTGCTAGACTTGGTGACAATGGTTTGAATAATTCCTTGTTTCATTAATAGCTGACAGATCAGCATTTACAAAAGCGGGGTTGTACCAGTTGGGTAGCTTCCCTTAGCTAAACATTGAACAAAAATTTAGCTAAGTCAAGATACTCTTGGGTAGCGGCATGACTATTTGTAATAATACCGAAGGTGTTCGGTATTCCAAGGGTGGGTCGTTGTGATGTCATCCTTATCCATTAAATAGAAGGTGCCAGGGCTGACGACCTCCACAATTTTGTATGGTCCTTTCCAAATTGGGCGAAGTGCCGTTGGTGGAGGGATGACCTCCTTCATGACCCAGTCTCCCAGTTGGAGGTTCCGGGCTTTGACTCTGGCATTGTAGAAACGCGACACCCGCTGTTTGTTTTGCAAGTTGTGCAAGTGGGCCTTGTGGCGTTTCTCCTCGAGAAGGTCTTTGTCGAGGTTGACACCTTCGCCATTGGTCTTGGAGCAATAGCCCTTGACCCTAGCAGTAGGTTGGGTGACCTCAATGGGTAGGACGGTCTCAGTTCCGAACATCATACAAAATGGTGTTTCACCGGTGGCGGAAGTTGGGGTAGTCCTGATGGCCTACAGAACTTCCGGGAGCCTCTCCACCCATAAACCCTTGGCATCATTAGTTTCTTTTTTAGCAGCCTCTTGATTATCTTATTTACTGCTTCAACTTGACCATTGGTTTCGGGGTGAGCCACAGATGCAAAGCTCATCTTGGTGCCCAGGTTAGTGGTGAAAGATATGAGTTTCTTGTTGTTGAACTGTGTGCTGTTGTCTGTGATGATTGTGTGGGGGACGCCGTAGCGGCAGTAGATGTTCTTCCAGAGGAAGTGAGTTACCTTGGCAGTAGTGATTGCCGTTAGTGGTTCCATCTCTATCCATTTACTATTGTAGTCAATGGCGACAATGATGTACTTGAACTGGCTCTTGGCAGTTGGGAATTTTCTAAGTAAGTCCAGGCCCCATGTGGAGTGTATCCATGGGCCAATGATGATTGACAGGGGTTCCGCTGGGGCATAGAGAAGGTCAGCGTATTGTTGACATTTGTGGCAGGACCTTGACACCCTTCTGGCTTCATCGCTGAGCGTGGGCCAGAAGTAGCCCTGTCGCATTGTGCTATTGGCCAGAGACCTGGCGCCCGAGTGGTTTTCGCATTCCCCAGCGTGTATCATTGCCAGCACGACCCTTCCCTCCTCCTGGGTCAGACGCCAGAGGTTGGGGTGGGTGAATCCTTAGCAATAGAGCTTGCCACTTTGGATATTATAGCGGGTTGCTCTCCGCTTAAGTTGCCATGCTTCAACCTTGTCTGCTGGCAGCGATCCGTTGAGCTTGTACTCGATGATTTCATCCATCCAGCTGGGATTGACCTCAATATTAAAGATCTCCGTTAGGGTTTTGGTGATGCTTGGCTTGTCAAGGCATTCCACCCTTGTGTCCGCTGGACTTTGGTGTGGCTGAGCAGTTGCCAATCTTGCCAGCAAATCAGCATTGGCGTTTCTTTCCCTAGGGATCTGTGTGATGGTGTGAAATTTGAATTTTTTTAGAAGCGTCTTGACGTATCCCAAGTATGCCGCTAATTGTTGGTCCTTGGCTTGAAAACTGTCATTGACCTGGTTAACGACTAGCTGGGAGTCGCTGAATATGTTGACGCTGTCAGCCCTTGAGTCGATGGCGAGGAGTAAGCCTGCAATGAGCGCTTCATACTTCGCCATGTTATTTGAGGCTGTGAAATTGAACCTTAACGCGTATTCTACTTTTTGAGGCTGTGAAATTGAACCTTAACGCGTATTCCACTTTCAGTTCCCCTGGTCCTGTTAAGATAATTCCGGCGCTGCAGGCGGTGCCGTTTACATGGAGGTTCCAGTCAAACTGCTGCTGGGGGGCTGGTTCATCAGATGTTACCATTTCTATGTTGGCTTTTGCCCTCAAGTTGGGTTCATCTTGACTCTTGGTGAGTTCAGCAATGAAATCTGCCACTGCCTGGCCTTTCATGGCGGTCCTTGGCTTGTAGTCGATGTTGAACTCGCTGAGTTCGATGGCCCACTTGTTGAGGAGCCCGGAGTGCTCAGGGTTCTACATTACCTGCCTCAGCGGTTGATTTGTTAAGACATGAATTGTGTGGGCTTGAAAATACTGGCGGAGGCATCTAGCGGCAACAATGAGTGCGAGGGCGAGTTGCTCCAGGGGGGTATATCTTGTCTCCGCTCCGTTCATGCCTCTGCTGGAGTAGAATACTGGGAGCTCTTCCTGGCCTTCTAATCGTACAATGGCGTAGCTTACCGCTAATGGGGATACTGCCATGTAGATGTACAGTACCTCACCCTGTACAGGAATGGAAAGAAGTGGAACTGGCACCAAGTATTCCTTCAAGCTATGGAATGCCGCCTCACAATCCGGAGTCCAGTCAATTACTTTCTTGTGGGTCCTCTTTAGCACTTTGAAAAATAGGAGACATCTGTCGGTGAGTCTGGAGATGAACAGAGAAAGGGCAGTTAGTTTTCCTTGGAGGCTCTGTACGTGCACCTTCCATTCTAGGGATTTCATGTTGAGGATGGCTTGCACCTTGTCAGGGTTAGCCTCTATGCTCCTCGCTGATGATGTAACCCAGAAATTTATTAGCGGTGATGCTAAAGAAACATTTTTCTGGGTTGAGGAGTATACCATAGGCCAAGAGAATGACGAATATCATTCTGAGGTTTGCTACGTGTTCGCTGGCCTTGATGCTCTTGACCAACATGTCATCCACGTAGACCTCTATTATATTGCCAAGGTGCTCCGCGAACATGGCGTTCATCAACCGCTGGTATGTAGCCCCAGTGTTCTTCAATCCGAAGGGCATGACATTGTAACAGTATAGGCCCTTATCAGTTGTGAAGGTAATGCACTCCTGGTCGCCGGGGTGCATCTTGATTTGATTGTATCTTGAGAAGGCGTCCATCATGCTGAGCAACTCATGTTCTGCTGTAGCGTCAACCAGTTGGTCGATGCGAGGTAGCGGGAAACTATCCTTGGAGCATGCCTTGTTAAGACCTTTGAAGTCTACACACATTCGCCACTTTCCGCTGGGTTTCTTGACCATGACCAAGTTGGAAATCCATTGAGGGTAATTGACTTGGCGGATGAACCCAATGCCCTGAAGCTTGGCAACCTCTTCCCCTATTGCACGATATCTCTCTTCATTGAAGGCCCTTTGCCGTTGCTTGACCAGATAGAAGGATGGTTTGATGCTCAACTTGTGTGTGATGATCTCAGGGGAGATGCCCGACATATCAGCGTAGGACCATGCAAAGATGGTGACGTTGTCACGTAGAAACTGAGTAAGTTCATCACTATCTCTAGGCTAGCTGAGTGCTGATGCGAACCTTCCGCTCAGGGTGCTCGTCGGAGATGCTGATAACCTTCAAGGATGTTTCTGGGTTGACAGACTCCTTTTTCACATATTTCTCCTCGTCATCCCGAGGATCCTCAAAAATATTGGCCGCCGATACGTGGTTTCCAACCGTTAGGATCTCATGGCGGCGTGTCGACCGTGCCACAGTTGTTCAATAACATTCTCGTGCCAGTTGTTGACTACCTTTCACACAGCCTATCCCGTTGGGTGTAGGAAATTTCATGAGAAGCATGTATCTACCTATGATGCATTTGAGTTTTTTGAGCGTCGGTTGACCGATGATGGCATTATATGAACTAAAGCAGTCGATGACGATGAATTTTGTATGTATCTCAGCCGTGCATGGGCTAGCGCCGATGACTAGGCGCATGTAATCAGAGCCTAGCGATTGTGTGATGTCACCAGAGAAACTGAGCAAGGGCTCGTAATCCTAGAGTAATTTCTTATTCCGCTGGAGTTGGTTATAGCAACCATTGAATATGACATTGATAGCGGATTCGCTGTTAACAAGGACCCTTCCCACTGACCATTTATCGAGCATGGCGTCGATCAAGAATGGATCGTCGTGGGATAGATGCACTCCGCACTCCTCTTCCTCCGAAAAGGTAATGGGTTCCTAACTAGACTTTGGGAGTTTTGCAGATCTCTCATAGCGGATGTTGCAAATTTCTTTGGGGTGGTTAGCGCGGGCATAGCACTTTCTTGCCCTATAAGACATGCTGGTGATTGGAGCACCGTCGTCGATGGTGTTGATGCGGCGCATGGGTTCGATGTCAGCGACCACAGGTGGCGGTTGGTGCACCTTGAATTGTTCCTTCTTACCATCGCGGTACAAAGTCTCAATAGCCTTTTTGATAGCATTGCAATTGTTGGTGTTGTGACCGCTGTCCTCGTGGTACTTACCCCACTTTCCAGTGTTTCTTGGTTTCCCACTCTTGGGTACTTTCTTGGGGGTGGCTGTGAGATCCCAAATTTTAAAGTTGGTCGAATTTTATTTTTGAGCTTGGAAATGGAAAGTAGAGGTCACTTTGAGTTTGCAGTATTTTTCGGAGGATTTTTCGGACAATCGAGCTATTTTTAATGATTTTTGGAAGTTAGTATTATCCAAAAAATTATCTAAAAATATAATTTTGAGGCGGCTTGATCTAGACCATTGATTTCAAAGACCGCCTGATCTGGACCGTTTGGACTTGAGTATATATAGGTTGGATCAGCTCGAGATGCAGAAGATCACAGCCAAGACCGACCTTGGTCTGGACCCGTTTTGTAGCAACGGAGACTCGACCCCCTTCTCCCTCATCCGGCTGTCTCCCAACGTCGCACCGGCAGCGCTGGCTGCGTCTTGACGTCATCGTCCTCCATGTGGTCTCGGTTTCTTCGTACGAGCTCCGGTGAGAGAGAATCAAAGACCAAAAGATTCTAGGGTTCGCCGGAGGATTTTCAGATTCCGGCAACGGCGCGGTGTCAGACCTATATCAGAAGCTTCCTCTCGACCTCACCGACCTATCCATGGTATTTGTTCATCCAGACGATGAACCAAGAGAAAGAATCAAGGAGAAGAAGTTTCTGACGTTTCCGACCATTTACTGTGTTTTCCGGCAACCTTCAATTGCAGCTCTGGTATAAAAGTTGGTCAACTTGATGAGCTCTACATGATTGTGTATTTGATTTTCAATTTTAATTGGGTTTGCAAGAATTGGAATTCTAAGGTCCAGAGGCTGCTTCAGGTTCATGGTTTACAGCGATGGTTTAAGTTTTCTCCGGTCAATTTCCAACCTTAATACGACCCTCTGAGTATTACTTGATCTTTGTTATACTCAAGTTCAGATGTTGGTGAAGATTGAACAAAATGGGATTTTGGGGTTTTCTGGCTGTTGCGTGTTCACTGTAGTTGGTGATGAATTCCTAGTTCTATGTTCAAAATTCGATCATTTATGAACCTCAGAGCACGATTCTTATTGTTGAGTATAATCGAATTCAAGTTTTGGTTGACTTTGCAGAATCGGAGTTTGGGATGTTGAAGAACTGCAATTTTGGGGGTTTTGAGGTTCTGCGGGTTTACAGTCAACAATGGTAGTTTTGGTCTTCTCTGATCAATTTTCGATCAAGTTGAAGTGAAAACTCAGAATTGGACGGAATTGGACAGTCTTGATGATAATTTGTTTGTAGCTGTGAATTGGTTAATGGAAATCCTTGAAATACATGAATCGGAGAAGTTGGGTGATGGAGGGGTTTGAACTGTGTGTTATGTTAATATGAGCAGTAGCTCTTTTATTTTGCTCTGAGATTAGTGAAGTTGTTTGGAGTAGGGGAGTTTAGATCAAATGAATTCCTAAAGCATGGCTTAACGGACTTGAACTGAATTGTGTGGAAATGGGTTGATGATTTGGTAAATGTAGAGATTGATTTTGATTTCCATTTGGGAAGGCATGGAAGATGCAAAGTACTTTGGGTGTCCATAGCAATTATGAGGATTTGGGTGTTTAGAGTAATTCCGGAGATTTGAATTGAATTCCATTTTGGAGTTTGGGTTGGTGTTTGAAGCACAATTGGGATACGATGATAGAATCGAACTAATTTGGGAAATGATGGAAGAATGGGTAATAAGGATCTGGGTGTCCTTAGTAATTTGAGAACTTGATCATTTTATATTTATTGGATTAATTGATCGAGCTGATTTGAAGTATTTCGGGTGACGGTCATAGGATTCAATTCGAGGATTAAATGCTTATCAACAATCTCAGAAGCAGAAGGATACAGATTTCAGAACGTGAGTCATTGTGTTACTAACTTTGAGTAGCTATGCAACTAAAGCTTGGATTTCAAGGTAGGGTCTCTCGGGGAACCTTTTATGTTAAATTGATAAATAGAATTATTATTGAAATCGGTGTTTTGTTTGTCATTGTTTGACATTGCATGATTTAAATCTCGAATGATATCGTTTTCGATAAAAGCATGTGTAGTCGATGAGTTATTGGTTGAAATGTTATTGCTTTCTTTAAAAGCATGTGCTGGTTATCATATTACGAGCATTAATATTCAAATTGGCATACATGATGCATAGAGAGGCATTGAGAGTATGCTTTTGAAAATGGTGTATGTGGAAGGATGTGAGAGTTCGATGTTGAGATCGAAATGAGATTGAGAGAAATGAATCATTTTGTGTAGTTGAGTCTAATACTCGAAAGGGACCAGCAATGTCAGCCTATTGTGTATACACTTGGGGAGAGAAGCCCCTTCAATTATTATTGATAAAATGATCTTTTGTTTGGCAAGATGACACTGGTGACCGAGATTAGTACAAGATGACTAACAAAAAGGGATGTGTGGATTGAGTTCTTATGTGTTGTAATGGGTTGTTAGATCATATGTTCGAAACATCTAGAGCCACCCCCGGTTGGTAAAATACACGGTATGAGACGTGTAGGCTCTGTTGTTTTTGATATATGGCCTAACGGGTACTTAAGTGAAGTTCATTTGACATACATGCATCATTTATTATCATTTATAAAGTATTGGATGATAACTTGTTTGTGTAACATAGTTAAGGTTAATCTAAAGAGGTTTGGCCCTACTGAGCGTAAGCTCACCCTTATAGACTTTTGTTCAGGTTTGTTACGCAGTACTGTTTACGAGACTCAGAAAGGATTTCAGAAGATGAGAGCGAGTTAGATTCGATAGCGAGATGTAATTTCTTTTTATTTGAGTTTCGTTATTTCAATTGTTTGTTTTTCGATGATTTCAGAAAATGTATTTGGTTTTAATTTGTTTTGTTTTACTTTTCTATCGTTGACACCTCGAATTGGGTATCAAATCTCACCTTCACCTGGTTCGGGGCGTCACACTTTGACTCTGGCGTTATAAAAACGTGATATTCGTTGCTTGTTTTGCAAGTTGTGTAGATGGGCTCTGTGGCGTTTCTCTTTGAGGAGGTCTTTGTCGAGGTTTGGCTTTGCCGTTGGTCTCAGAGCGGTAGCCCTCGACTCTGGCGGTAGGTTGTGTGACCTCAATGGGTAGGACGGCCTCAGTGCCGAACATCATACAAAATGGTGTTTTGCCAGTGGCAAAAGTTGGGGTAGTTCGGATGGCCCACAAAACTTCCGGGAGTTTTTCCGCCCATAAACCCTTAGTGTCGTCCACTTTCTTTTTGAGCAGCCTCTTGATTATCTTGTTTGCTGCTTCGACTTGGCCGTTGGTTTGGGGGTGAGCGACGGATGCGAAGCTCATCTTAGTGCCCAGGTTGGCGGTGAAGGATATGAGTTCCTTGTTGTTGAACTGTGTGTCATTGTCTGTGATGATTGTGTGAGGGACTACGTAGCGGCAGTAGATGTTCTTCCAAAGGAAGTGGGTTACCTTAGCGATAGTTATTGCCGTCAGCGGTTCTGCCTCTATCCACTTGCTGTTGTAGTCGATGGCGACAATGATGTATTTGAATTTACCTTTGGCGGTTGGAAACTTGCCCAGTAGGTCGAGGCCCCAAGTGGACTGGATCCATGGACCGATGATGATGGAGAGGGGCTCCGCTGGGGCGTGGGGTAGGTCGGCGTATTGTTGACACTTGTGGCACGACCGTGAGACTTCTCTAGCGTCGCCGCCTAGTGTGGGCCAAAAATATCCCTGTCGAATTGTGTTATTTGCCAATGATCTGGCGCCTGAGTGGTTGCCGCACTCTCCAGCGTGTATCATTGATAGAACAACCTTGCCTTCCTCAGGGGTCAGACACCGAAGGTTGGGATGGGTGAACCCTTGGCAGTAAAGTTTGCCATTCTGGATGTTGTAGCAAGTTGCTCTCTGCTTAAGTTGATGCGCTTTAACCTTGTTGGGTGGCAGTGTTTCATTGACCTTATACTCAATTATCTCGTCCATCCAGCTGGGATTGATCTCAATGTTGAAGATTTCCGCCAAAGTCCTGGTGATGCTTGGCTTATCAAGGACCTCTACCATTGTATCCGCTGGACTCTGGTGTGGTTGAGCGGTTGCCAACCTTGCCAGGGAATCAGCCTTGGCGTTCTTCTCTCTGGGGATTTGTGTGATGGTATGGAACTTGAACTTCCTGAGAAGCATCTTGACGTATCCTAAGTATGCCGCCAACTGTTTGACTTTGGCTTGGAAAGTGTCCTTGACTTGGTTGACGACTAGCTAGGAGTCACTGAATATGTTAACGCTGTCAGCCCCTGAGTCGATGGCGAGGAGTAATCCTGCAATGAGCGCTTCATACTCCGCCATGTTGTTTGAGGCTGTGAAATTGAATTTTAATGCGTATTCCACGTCGAGTGCCCCTGGCCCTGTCAAGATAACTCCGACGCCACAGGCTTTGGCGCAGGCGGAGCCATCTACATGGAGGTTCCAGTCTGACCGTTGCTCGGGGACTGCAATCTCAGCGGTTACCATTTCTGTGTTGACCTCCGCTTCCGGGCTGGGTTCATCCTGACGCTTGGTGAGCTCAGCGATGAAATCCTCCACCTCCTGGCCCTTCATGGCTGTTCTCGGTTTGTACTCGATATCAAACTCGCTGAGCTCAATGACCCACTTGCTGAGGCGTCCGGAATGTTCAGGGTTCTGCATCACCTGCTTCAGCGACTAATTTGTTAGTACATGAATTGTGTGGGCCTGAAAGTACTGGCGGAGTCGCCTAGTGGAGACGATGAGTGCGAGAGCGAGCTGCTCCAGTGGGGAGTATCTTGTCTCTGCCCCATTCATGCCTCTGCCGGCGTAGAAGACTGGGAGCTCCTCATGGTTCTCTCATCGCACAATGGCCCAACTAACTGCTGATTGTGATACCGCTAGGTAGATGTACAATATCTCCCCCTGTACAGGGATGGACAGAAGTAGGACTGCTGCCAAGTATTCCTTTAAGCTCTAGAACGCCGCTTCACAGTCTGGGGTCCAGTCAATTACTTTCTTGTGGGTCATCTTCAAAACTTTGAAAAATGGGAGGCACCTGTCGATGAGTCTGGAGATGAACCGAGAGAGGGCGGTTAGTTTGCCTTGAAGGCTTTGAACGTGCACCTTCCATTCCGGAGCCTTCATGTTGAGGATGGCTTGCACCTTGTCAGGATTGGTCTCTATGCCCCATTCACTGACAATGTACCCCAGAAACTTGCTGGCGGTGACGCCAAAGAAACACTTTTCTGGGTTGAGGCGCATACCATAGGCCAAGAGGATGGCGAATATAATCCTGAGGTTTGCCACGTGTCCGCTGGCTTTGATACTTTTGACTAACATGTCGTCCACGTAGACCTCAATGATCTTGCCAAGATGCTCAGCGAACATGGCATTCATCAACCGCTAATAGGTAGCACCAGTGTTCTTCAAACCGAAGGGCATGACATTGTAACAGTATAGGCCCTTGTCGGTGGTGAAGGTGGTGCATTCCTGGTCGCCGGGGTGCATCTTGATCTGATTATAGCCGGAGAAGGCGTCCATCATGCTGAGCAACTCGTGTCCAGTGGTTGCGTCGACTAGTTAATTAATGCGGGGTAGCAGGAAACTATCCTTGGGGCACGCCTTGTTGAGGGCCTTTAAGTCGACACACATCCGCCACTTTCCACTAGGTTTCTTGACCATGACCAGGTTGGAAATCCACCGAGGGTAATTCACCTGGCAGATGAAACCAATGCCCTGGAGCTTGGCGACTTCTTCGCCAATTGCACGATATCTTTCCTCATCAAAGGCCCGTAGTAGTTGTTTGACTGGGTAGAAGGATGGTTTTATGCTCAACTTGTGTGTGATGACCTCAGGGGAGATGCCCGACATGTCAGCATAAGACCATGCAAAGATGGCGGCGTTGTCATGTAGAAATTGAGTGAGCTCTGCCGCTATCTCTGGGGCTAGCTGAGCGCCGATTCGGACTGTCTGCTCTGGATGTTCGACGGAGATGCTGATAACCCTCGAGGATGTTTCTGGGTTTACAGGCTCCTTTCTTACGTATTTCTCCTCGTCATCCCTGGGATCTTCAAAGATGATGGCCGGTGGCGTATGATTTCCTACTGTTAGGATTTCATGGTGGCGTGTCGACCGTGCTACAGTTGTTTAGTAACATTCTCGTGCCAGTTGCTGACTACCCTTCACGCAGCCTATCCCATTGGGTGTGGGGAACTTCATGAGAAGCATATATCCGGCTATGATGCATTTCAGCTTGTTGAGCGCCGATCGACCAATGATGGCGTTATATGAACTGAAGTAGTCAACGATGATGAATTCTGTATGAATTTCCGTTGTGCATGGACTAGCGCCAATGGCTAGGTGCATGTAGTCAGAACCTAGCGGTTGTGTGATGTCGCCGGAGAAGCTAAGCAAGGGCTCATGATCCTGGAGCAACTTTCTGTTCTGTTGGAGTTGGCCGTAGCATTGAAGATGACGTTGACAGCGGATCCGCTATCAACGAGGACCTTTCCCACTGACCATTTGTTGACCATGGCATCGATCAAGAATGGATCGTTGTGGGGGAGATGTACTCCTCGCTCCTTTTCCTCAGAGAAGGTGATGGGTTCCCATTCAGATTTTGGTTGTTTGGCGGAACGCTCGTAGCGGATGTTGCAAACTTCCTTGGGGTGGTTAGCGCGTGCATATCGCTTTCTTGCTCTGTGAGACATGTTGGTAATGGGGGCCCCGCCGTCGATAGTGTTAATGCGACGCATGGGCTCGATGTTGCCTACCACTGGTGGTGGTTTTCGCGCCTTGAATTGCTCCAACTTACCGTCACAATACAAAGTTTCGATTGAAGTTTTAAGAGCGTTGCAATTATTGGTGTTGTGGCCGCTATCCTCGTGGTACTTGCACCACTTGCCAGTGTTTCGTGGCTTGCCAATTCTTGGGTATTTCCTTGGTGGTGGTGGCGGAATCTGGTCCTTACATTGATCGTATATTTCTTCATACGTGGCTGTGAGGACTGTGAGCACTGCATACTGCTGGGAAGTTTCCGCCTGCTTGTTACGGTTATCCCCGTGGGTTGAGCGATTGCCCTTGTGATAGTGCTTATCCCTTTGTCTCTTGTTCTGGTAGCCGCCCTGCTGCCATTCTCTTTTCTTGTCATTTGGTGGAGTGGCAGGGGGCTTGTTAGGGGTTTCCTGTTTTCTGGAGGCAGGTTGAATGGGTTTTGTTGGCGTTGGCATAGGTGGCGGGGTCTCTCCATATGTAATGAACTCCGCCTGCGCGTGGAGGACGGCCTCGCTCATGACATGGTCATATGAGGCATTTGTATGATTGTAATTGAGATGATAGAGAAATGGTCCCTTTAGGAGCCCCTGCTTGAAGGCGGCCAAAGCCATTGTCTTGTCGAGGTCGCGACACCTGGATGCCGCCGCTCTCCACCTGGTGACGAAGGCCTTTAGCATTTCGTCAGTGCTCTGCTTGATGTTGAATAGTTGACTTGTGTTGTGATGTCCGGCGGTCAACAGGATGAATCTTGACAAGAAAGCGTTTGGTAATGCATGGAATGAGTCTATGGATTCTAGCAGACACTCGAAAAACCAGCTCATCGCCTCACTATCTAGCGTTTCGCTAAACAGATGACAAATGGTGGCGTCGTCGAATCTTATTGTTTGTTACTTTCTTGAAGGTGTCCATGTGGACGAAGGGGTCCGTCAGACCGCTGAACTGGGGCATCTTTGGTGTTTTTGCATGTGTTGGTCTGACGGCCTGCAAGATTCTGGTGGTGAATGGTCCAGGTCTTGATGCAAACAGCGGATTTTGAGTTGGCGCTGGGGCACCTGCTTCTGCCCTAGCTAGCCTTTGCTCGAGTTGCTGCATTTTTTCGAGGATTAGGGCGATTGCCCCGTCGGAGGATCCCACCTGGAGGTTCTGCTAGACCAGTTCCCGTCGGGGAGTAGGTAGATTTCCCTCTGTTCTAGCCCTGGCTGCGGAGCGGATAGTGCATAGTTGGGATTCTTCTTCTTGCTCCAACATTAGTCGGGGTGGTGGAGGTGGACCCATTCCCAATAACTCAGGTGGGTTCAATGGTATTTGCATTTGTATTGCTGGGAATGCGCCGACGTTGGGTCGTCTACGCCTCGTGCTCTGTGATTGCTCGCTCTGTGCTGGGTTGGCGTTTGCTTCCAGCGCCCTCTTCAGTTCGTCGAACTTTGACATCAAACTGACCACCTGCTTTTAGGCCTCAGCCTATTCCCTGCGCTATTGTTCGCGCTCTTTGTTTACCTTGTGGAGATCCGCTAGTGCTAACTCGTACATGGCGGCGAGGTCCTGACCAGGTGGACGACTGCTGCTAGGTCGAGTTTCCACTGTGTTGTGGCTGGGTGGGACCTGATGCGTTGCTGGAGGCTCCATGCTAGGGTTGATTGGAGTGTTGAATAATGCGCGGTTAACGTTGGCCGTTGGATTAACGTCAGCCGCAGGGTTGGCGGGGTGGGGATTGGCGGATTGATTTGTCGGCTCCTCAGCATTTCTCTCGCTACCGTTAGTCATGGTGGATGTAATGGGATGGCCTTTCGTTCAAGGATTCCCACAGACGGCGCCAATGTTAATGTTTAAGATTAGGCGGTAGCCACCTTTACTAACGCTGGCTCGATGGGTGGACCGCTACTCAAATGACGTGATGACTTCCGCTACCTGTCAAGTGAAATACAAAGGGCGTCAGAGGGAGACCACGTTGGGCGGTCTTCTCTTCTTCGATGCCTAAGTTAGTCAATGTATTTATATTGGCAGAGTAACAATAGGTGAGTAGTAAATGCGTAATTAATGAGGAGAGATGAGAAAACCTTTTATAGATGGGGAAGAGGTTGATCTCTTCCATATTTTCGATGTGAGACTGATGTGCTTCAGTTCCCAGCTTCTGGAGCTTCTTATGTCATCTTGACCCAACTCATGGCGGCGCGTCGGCGGTGATCTAGGGGTGAGCCAGGGCTCAGGCAGTAGCCTGCTTAGCTGTGTTTCCGTAGGTCACCCTGCTGGGGGAATTAGTACCGCTGGCGGTAGCATGAGCGTGGCTCATTATAGCTAATTATGCTTGGCAAATGCTCATGTAAGTATGTGTAAGTACAATTATTTTCCTTGTATGATTCGGATTCTACACATTGTAATTTTCTATATAAAGAGACCCCTATTATCAATGAGAATACACAACAAACTCCTCTCAATTTCAGTTTCTCTACAACAACCTTCAATTATTAATATATTTTGTCAAATCATATGAAAAGACAAATAAGGACAAAGTGAGAAAAATGAAAAAAAAATTACTCTTCTTACCTCCCCAAATATAACATTCAATTAAATTTTTTTTTTCTTTTTCTAGAATTTCCTTGGCAATATATATACAGTTTTATAATTTACCTAAAATAATTAAGTAAAAATAATAATTTCTATACATGGCTCATCATTTAATACAAAAGTAAATTCAAAACAATCTGATTTGAAATTTTCTTAAATTAAATTAATTGAATATTATGATATAGTTATTATTAAATCTTCTAACCAAAATCCTTGAAATCATTCTTTTAGCAAATTCAAAGGGATTCTAGTAATATATCAAGATCAAGAACCAACCCTTTGACTAATTTCGGTGAAGGAGAGACATATTCATAAGAGAGCAATATTATGTGATTTTGATTCATTATTCTTCTGGTGGTTGAAGATAGAGATAAAAAGTAGAGTAACATATTATTGTATCTCATGTTCAAGGGTGTTTTGGTAAAAATAAGGAGAGCTACTTAACTTTTCAAGTATTCTGAAAAGTAAATCAGATGTATTACTAACACAAGAAGGTCTAAATAGCAAATTTAGAGGTCTAACTATAACCACCCATAAAAATTTGTGATCTCTAGCATTTTTCTAGATGAACTGAGCTTGGGCTCGTAAAAAAAAAGATAAAAACTAAGCCTTATACTGACCATTCTTGGACTGGGTTGTCTATATGTTTAGCGTTGGGCCACATGTCCTTTTTTTTTTTTTTTTTTCAAATATTGGGCCTGCTTTCCTAATATATTGTCAAGATTTTGCTAGGGTTTGTAGCATGTGTAAGGATTGTACACTTCAGAAGAAATGAAGAGTGCATACAATCTCTGTGCTTTGCAGTGAAAGTATCAATTTATATCTGTGGATGGTAACGGTGAGGATAAAGGCTGAGGATTAAAATATGATCTTTGACCCAATCTCCGAATTGTTTACCCCAATCCCCGATATATTATATATGAAAATGTAGACCTTTCTAAAAGGTCTACATTCTCCATATTTAGGTCTTAGGCTTTATCGATATGAGGTTTTTCGCTTCTTTTATCTTATATTTCACATTTGCTAATCCTATACATGGCTTTCCTTATCCAAGCGCTGAGTATCCACTCATCCCTTCATCATGATCGTTTTGATATTGCCATATTGTTTGGATGCACCAGGAAAATGCAGGTGATGCCGATAGCAAACCATTAAGAGCATTGTAAGCCAATAATAACTCTTATAAGATAATGTAGGAACATAATAACCCCAAAAAAAAAAAAAAACACAAAAGATAATGTAAGACAACCTTAATTGGTCAGCTAGTGCATTATTGAAGATTAAGCTTTAGGAATGCAAATGAATAAGATTCTCACTAGTTAGTTGATTTCCTCAATCTTGTTGGATCATCCTATTGGAAAGATATTGATTTTCTCCAATGGGCGCCCACGGAATATGTGGAGCTAGAACACACGGGGCTGAAGTTGAGCTTAATATGTAGTCAACAGTGTAATATTATAAGCGGGTGGTTGTCTACATTAAGCCTGAAAATATTGTCTTTGTAAGTTCAATGCCCACAGCTATATGTATGGAATCTCCTCCACATAACTTAGAAAGTAACTCTCATAACCCTCTCTTTCACTCAATTTCTTTGCTTTATATCTCTTTCAATCTTAAGTCAATTAAAGGTTCGTCCTTATAAAAAAAAAAAAAAAAGGTTCGTCCAATCTACAGTAGGATTAATAAATCTCTCACTATCTTTGCTGTGGCATTTTTAGGGACCACTTTATTCATTGGTCTACACCCCTTAATAACATTATTCTTTTTGGATTTCATATATCCATCGTTATATATCAAACAGTAACCTATAACAATCCTAACTCTATTATTCCAATTCCCGATCTGATATGCTAATCTGAGGGTCGATAGTTGGGCACCTCTCATTCTGTGGGAGAGAACGTTCATTTACAACATATAGTCATATATAACACGTAAAGTTGATTAGAGATAAGTTAGTGGTGTTTCGACTTTAAAGTTTCCCGCTGCACTATTTGACAGTGAGGGTTTTAATCTTCACCGTTGACAACTACTGCAATTTGGTTTCGTTTGCCAAATTCATGGATGTGCATCATGTGGGTGTCGGCTGTTTGAAGCTAGTGTAGGTGCTAAGAACCCTCGTGTCAGATTAAGCCCCCTGACTAAAGAAAATATATAAGAGCATCTTTAGCAATGCTAGCCATTTTTTAGTTAAAATAGCTAGAAAGTTATTTTGGCTAGTCACTTTAGAAATAAGTCTGTATCAATGCTCTTTATTTTAGCTAATTTTGAATTTATATTATTTAAATGATGATTAAAGAGTTTAAATGTATTTATAAATGACATAAAATAACTTAAAATGAATGTTTTAAATTATAGAGAGCTTCATCTCGCTTTCTATATTTAGGAACGAGATAGCTAAAAGTTATAATAGAGAGTCACTTAGGAGTTTGGTGCAGCTGCTAAAATAGATAAAAAGCTAAACATGCTCTCCAAAATAGCTAAGGAGCTAAAATAGAGAGTCTGCTAAAGATGCTCTAAGAACCTAATAGATAAAAAAAAGTCCCTAATTTTGTCTTTCTCGTCAACAAAATTAACTTTTACTTCATATCATGGAGGATTCAACCGCACCCACTATTTTGAGAAGGGATAATGACCATTTACATAATTTTAGGATAAAGGGTTTTTGTCCATTTACCCTAATTTTAGAGTCAATGCTCTCACTTACCCTATGAAGTTTTTTTAATTCTCACTTACACAAAACACTCTAAAGACTTATTTCTTTTTACACAAAAGTTTCATTTTTACATCTTTTTGTTGACATTTTTGCCCTTTTCTTAACTCCACCAAATTAAAACCCGTGTGTTTCAAAATTTCGGGTGAACAAAGAGAGAGAAGCTTCGCTTAGAGAGAGAACCACGATAGAGAGAGAAACTCTGGTTCGCGCAATAGAGAGAGAGAAGCTTGCATGGAGAGAGAAAGAAGCAATGTGGCTCTATATTTCAATTCTGCTTTAGCTCGGTTTGAACTGTTTCTTCGATTTCAATTCCGTTTCTTCGATTTTTTTTTGGATCCATGTTTGCTATTCACCTGCATTGAATTTAAGTTTATTTTCCTGTGCGGTTTGTTATTTCCGAATGATTGCGATAAGATTTGTCTGTGTTTCGTTAATTCCATTTTTTTTCTTTTTCGAAAAGCGTGAATTTCATCTTTGATTTGGTTCGATTTGCTATTTTCATGCTTATAAATTTGTTGTGCTTAGTTAGATCTCTTTTATTGTGCTAAGTTTGTGTGGTTCTGTTTTAGGACAGTTCGATCTGTTTCGGTTTTTGTGAAGTGTCTATTGGCCCCCAATAGACCCATATTGGGGGACAATAGATGGTTTACAAAGCTGCTTTTCTTTTTTTTTGATACGCTTAGTTTTTAATGAAGCTCAGAAATAGTTGTTTATAATAACTTTTTTCTGTTCTGTGAAGTTATTTTGGTGTTCCAGACTATTCTATTGGGAGGTAATATGTGTCTATTGGGGCCCAATAGTGGTTTGATTTTGTTTTGTTTTTTGTTTTTTTTATACAGGAATATGGATGGTTCTTTGGCTGTTAAGTGCACTCATTCTGGACAAAGTTTCATGTTTTGTATTAATCAATATATGAGCTATGCTCATTTATTTGAATACATTTGTGAACGGTTCAATTTTTCTGCAACTGATGGTATTGAGCTTTATTATTCTCTTCTTGGATGTTCTATTTTTTTTTCTTCGCAATGATGACGATTTCCAGAGGCTGTTTAGTGGTGCAAAGATTTACAAGTTGGATTGTGTTGATATTACGGTGTTGAAGAACAGTGGAAGTTGCAGCAAAAATGCTTCTGTTTCATTTGAAGATAGCTGCTCCGGTATTGTAGATGAAGATGATTACCTCACTGTGGCATTTAGGACTGAAGTTCAAAAGTCTTACTTGTCGAATGAGTGGGCTAGTTACATTCAATGTGTAGGGCAAAAATTTCATGGCGGTTCCCTCGAGTTCCGAGAGAAGCTCAGAAAATATGCTGTTGAAGTTAGGTTCAGCTTTGTGTTTATTAGAAATGATTGGGATAGAATTCATGCGGTTTGTTCCAATTGGGGAACCGAAGGATGTGATTGGAATGTCTGTGGTTATGTATCCCCTGCAAATGGATGCTTTATAATTGGTGATTTGAACAATGTGCACTCTTGCAAAGGTGTTCTTCGGAAGCAAAAACATGAGTTTTTGGGATCGAAAATTGTTAAGACATGTATTGAAGAGGACATTAGCTATAACTTTTCATTGAAGCCAAGGAAAATTATCAGCAAGTTCAAGTCAACTTATGGGTTTGATATATCGTACAAGGTTGCTTGGAAAGCAAAGTAGAAGGCTAGGGAAATGATTTATGGTTCTGAGGCTGATTCGTTTAACAAGTTAACATGGTATAGGGATGCTATATTTGAGACTAACCCGGGATCTTCGTTTGTTTTGGAAGTTGATCCATCGAGCAATCGGTTTCAGAGGCTTTTCCTAGCTTATGCAGGCTGTGTTAAAGGCTTTGAATTTTGTCTTCCCGTCTTGTTTGTCGATGGGACTTTTGGGAAGAATGTCTACAAGGGGCAGATACTTTGTGCAACTGGAAAGAATGGAAATCATGGTACTTTTCTCATTTCTATGATCTTTTATTTGTATTTTTGCTGAAAATGTGGAGCGGCACGCTCCCGTTGGCGGTGCCGCTGCAATCATGTATTGACCCCCAATACACGTTTATTTTCTTATAATTTCTTTCCCCTTTCTATTTTTTTTATGTTTATTATTGTTTTTTTATTATGTTTTTTGTTGAAATTGTGGAGTGGTACGCTCTCATTGGCAGTGCAGCGGCACACCGCTATCATGTATTGCCTCCCAATAGACATGTATTGGCCCCCAATAGACTTACTCTCTTTTTTTTTTTTTTTTTTTTTTTTTTTTTTTTT